>APFE030308353.1:111376-123546 GCA_000404065.3 Pinus taeda | reverse complement strand
AAAGGACGCTTTAAAAATTGTACAATAGAGCCAGATTTAGCGCCAGGTTGCTCATCACAATTACAAAAAAAATGCACTAAAATCTGGCGCTAAATCTGGCGCTAATCGCTGGTTTTGTTGTAGTGAATGGTGAAATCACTTCTTTGTACCTGTAGCCATCTATACCAACCAAGATTATGCATGCACTTCTTTTCTTAAACCACACTTATCCACCAAGTCAAGATTAATATAACTATAGTTAGATCTGGGATCAATAAATTAGTAACTTGACCAAAAAGCTTACCATCCATCTAAATGACTGATGCCTTATGATCTGCCTGCCTATTGTCCACAACTGCATAGATACAAGTAATTCTATGACCAACATCACCCACTGTATGTGCCTCCTAAACATTATAGATCTAGGGTCTACCACCACTCTGATATTGCGGACAATCCCTCTTATGATGATCCTTACCACATATCCAACATTGCAATGGTTCCCTACCACCACATCTAGCTGGCTTCTCTCCACGTCCCTTCTCAGTTGTATTGAATCTCTTGTAAGGAACCACATTTTCTTTCTCACTTTCATCTTGATGTCTTCCTCTCTTTGGTGGCCATTTTCCTTTAGCTTTCTCATTTCTTTTCAAGTCATCTTTAGGCTCAACTTTGCGCTTCGAATGCTCATAACAATGCTTCAAATTTTGGATGGCCTCCTCCAATGATCTAGGCTCATCGAACTCAATCCGGTCTCTGTATGCTACTAGAAATCCACTGATGAATCTTTGAACCTTGGCCTTCTCCTCCTTGAGATAAGGCACATATATCAACATCTCCAAAAATCTGTTAATAAACTCCTCATTTGTCATAGAATCCATACACAACTCATAAAACTCCTTAGAAATGTCATCATAGTACCTCTCCGACAAGTGCTTCTTCTTGAAGAACCTTTCAAATTCATGCCAAGTCAAATCCTCCTCATGTATTCCTTTGACATTCCTCACGTCTTCCCACCAAATATCTGCTTTACCTTTGATACTGAAAGTGGCTATCTTTTCTTTCATGTTTTCTGAATGACCATGCAATCGGAAGAATTTCTTCATACCAAGCAACCATGCCTCTGCATCCTGTGATTTCTTTATCTCTCCATCAAAGGTAGGTGGCTTTTATTTCTTAAACTCATCTGACAAGTATTCCCTATCACTCCTCCTATAAGGGTGATAATGATGATGATCATGATGTCTATGAAAGCCAAAACTGGAATAGTACTTGTGTCTATCACCTCTCCTATCCAAAGTGTCCAACAACCTGTTATCTCTAATCATGTCAGATCTATCCAACTTGTGTCCACTATGAGACCTATTTCCATATGCCCCATTAGTTATGTCCTCATGTCCATGGCTGATCCGAAGTGGCCCTTTCTGCTGCAATTATGACAAAATCTGAAGTAGTTTCCCGTTCACCTCTGTTTTTTTCTCTTTCTCCTGTATGATTTTGTCAGTGTGTGCTTTGAAACTCCTTATTTCTTCCTTCATGCTTCTCAATGTGTCTGTCAGGTCAGAGGAGTGCCCCACGCCACACAGACCATTTGATTCATAGGGAGATTCTATGTAGTCTAGCACCTTGCTAGTCATTTTATCTCTTTTTTGCAAGGCATACTATGTCAGCTAAACCAAATCACAATAACTAATGTACCTTAGCATAACTTGGGGAGGATACGTTGTCTTCAATATCATCAAATCAGCGTGATACATGTATAACATAATCATAACATCATAGATGTATATTGAATAAGTGTATCAATGTATAAACATCATTCTAGTTAGGGTCCAGTCATTAATGCATGGCCATATCAACAATGCAAGATATCACTTCATGCATGACAACAACCATTACTCCAATGTACACATTTCCACATGCAACTATCAACATGCATAAGCAATGCCTAATCATCTACACATACGTATGAACACATGTAGCCGAGCATAAGCGATCAATTCTTGTAACCAACCTACAAGACTGATACATGTAATCAAACAACCAAGAATGAAACCTAACATACAAGGATTTAATCAAGCTACATATAATCATATAACCAATCATATACTTCTGACAATGCATTCCACAAAATCAACATCAAGTTCCTCATGACAACCTTACTACAATCATGATCAACATGATGCAATGCAACACGCACATGGAATGGAAGTGTGAGAGACACACATGAAACTCAAATGCATGCATGACCAACACATTCACCCAAGTAGAGTGCAACCACGCTCTGCTACCAATCTGTAACACCCCATCCTCTCAGGTCTACCCAAGAAATCGACCAGCTGGGGTAAACATGCGACAAGAGATGTCACTATAATGACTCAACCTCCTTGGTGACCTTAAGGAAATGGAATTGATGGAACACCTTAAACAAAACCATCCATATTAGTAATAATACCCTCAGGAGACATGTCATCCACTCCAACATCTTGTCCCTAAGTCTCACTGATGTTTTAAGCCTTTTGACCCTTGGTTGCTCTCATGCGATAGGAAATAAAATGTCTAGAAGCCAAAGATGCTCTCATAGGCCTATGTGTCAGCGTCCCTGGACTCTTTTCATTAGACCTGTGCCAGCCTCCCCAAGATTTGAGCCACTGTGTAGCCCAGAATCTCGGCCTCTGCCAAAACTTGTTACAATCTCCATAATCCATTAAAGACATGATGACAAGATAATAAATAAATAAAAAATCAACCTCAGAACTAGGCCTAAGAATCCCCAACCGGGACTGACATTCTGTCAAACACTTGGCATCAATGCAACATACAAGTCTAGGATATAAGTCAGAGCATAAATGACTAAAATCACTTATGAAACATAACTAGAAGGATCACCACCTTCTCCATTGAACTGTTATAACATCAACTAGGTCTTGCATCCATCCATTTAACAATTACAAGTAAATACATGAAATAACCATGACATGAACCAATCATATAACCAACATAAAACCATATAAATGTTAGATATATTGCAACCATTAAATCCATATATAAACAAGTGTAAAAGTAAGAGAACTTAGATTTTATTAATCATAGGAAAATTTGACCAAGTTCGAGACTTCCACATACCACCCGACCATTTACATGGTTGAACCAAATCTCTCTTTCATCCAATCACCCCCATGACATATTCCAAGCATGAATGTGGGATCTCAAAGAAAAACCAAGGGAATCCAGAGGTTAAACCACCTCCACCCTCACCAAACTGTGAACACACCAAAACCGGTGCTTTGATAACCACTGAACCGAACTTGGAATGCCCTCTGGAATCCATCACTATCCTTGATGAATTTTCTGTCTCCTTGTCTCTTAGGATATACTGCAATCCAATCTCGAATCACTAGGCCATAAACCAAGACCAATCTCTCAGGCTTTACTGCAATCCAAACCCAGATCACTAGGCCCTAAACCGAGACTTATCCCTCAAGCTTTACCTTGTATCCTGCCAAAACCGGTCAAGGGATTCCTAGGCCTTTGAGAATGAACCTTGAGACCACCTTCACCCCAGATTATGAAATCCATCCAAAAAACTAAATCTCAAAACTGAGATAAACATTCCAACATACCATGGCATCTCGAAAAAGGCAAGGCTACACTGAAAACCATTGTCATAACTCGAAAAAACCATGCCACCGATAGCAAGAGAATGATAAACCAACATGCAAGGTCATGCATGTCCAAACTAGCTAGGAAATCACACATGCAAAAGGTTACCTGCAAGTATTCCTGTTGAATTTGTTTGATCTTACTTTTCCTTCCTTGATCCAAAGCTAGAGTGCTCCAAGAAAACTCTAAGTGACCAAGAGTGTGTGAGAGAGATGAAATAATGAGAGAGATCCAAACTTGAACTGACAAAAGGTTACCAACTGGTCCTCATAAGCATTTTTATTAATGAGGCCTCTAATTTCTTCATTTTCCATTATTTTCCTTCAATTTCCTCCTCACATGCAACCTGTGACTTTTATCCTTACTTTTCTCGTAATTTCCTTTATTTTCATAAATAAATGTGCCAAAAGTTCCCTTTTGCCTTTTTAATGTATTTGCCTTAGCTTTTGCCAATTTTCCTTAGCCAAACCACACATCCAGTGATGCCCACTAGGATATATTTTCCCAACATTCAACTTGGAATAAGTGTCCCTTATCCGTGGTCTTATTTTTCCTTTATTAACTTTTATTACATGAAATTTTTCACCGGGGATGTTACATGTTCTCCACACTCACATTGTTGTACATGGTGTTTACTTCTTATTTTTATGTATTTGTATCATAACATTTGGTATCATAGTTCATGATCCTAGGGTTTTTCTACTTGAAACAAGTTATTGTGGAATTTTCACTATAATTTTTTTCTAGGAAGTTTTAGACAAAAAAACTTGGAGAATGTTGATAATTTTTTTTGGGTAACATCTGATTCAAATTTAAGATCTTGGTTCACTATATTTCAAGATATTCTCCAAGGAAGTTAGGGTTCTTGAATTTTCTTGAAATTGATCACAAACAACTCAATTCAACATTTTTGTTATAACTTTTTTATGTGAGGTTTCATGTCGTGCAAATTGGATCACATATGGTTCAAATTCTGGATCTTGGTTCTCTATATTATCAGAGATATGTTCTAAGAAAGTTAGGGTTTTTGAATGCTTCTGAAATCAAACTTAAACAAGTCATCCTGGTAATTTCGCAAAAACTTTTTTTTGTGAGGTTCCAAATAGTGAAACTTGGAGCATATTAAAGAGAAATCTCAAGGAACTTTTCGTTAAATTTTCATAAATTCGTTCACTATTATTTTGGAGTTATACCATGTGGAAGTTAGGGTGTGTGAAAAATCCTAAAATAAATTGTAAACAAGTCATTTTGCTATTTTTTTTCTATATCTTTCGACCTCAAACTTTTCAGAATGTGAAATATTGAGGGATATTAGGAGACATACATAAGTACCTTAGCTACAAATTTCATAATTATATTTTAATAATTGGACATGGCACACACTATAAAAGTTTTCTTGTGGGAAGAGACAAAAAATCAACAATTTTGGGAAAGTTATCATAACTTTCACTTGGCACATCAAATTCTAGTTAGACTTGTGGAATTGAAAAGAAGAAACATCAAAGTACTACATGTTGGAATTTTAGTTTCATAAGAATTTAAATTTTATAGTTACACAAAAATAAATATCTGGTGGCCAAACAATCTTCATATTAGGGTTTTAAAATATATGTTAACTTCAAGAACTGATAAAAAATTTGAATAATTATTCTTAAAAAAATGGATTAAGGACTCACAAATGGAAGTGTAATAACATTCAATATGAATTAAAGAAGAAGAGATAAAAAATAAGTTTGATGAGATATCTAAGATACAAAACCTTAATGAAGCACTCGTTAAGGACATTCAACAATTGAAACAGGGAAATAGTAGCAAAGATAATTGGAAAAAGGATGATACAAATGAAGAATTGAAAAAGAAAGATGAAGAAGTATGTATATTACGAAAACATAATAAGATTTTATTGGATTAAATAAAGAGATTGAAAGAATAAGAAAAGAATCATCAAAGTGAAGAAGAATCAAGGATCTTACATGAAGAAATTACCAAAAGAATTAAAGAGAAAATTTGCAAGAAGATGGAAGAAGCCCTAAACATGGATAAGGTAAAATAAAAAATGCACTGTATAATTGAATAAGGACATCAAAATTTGATAGATACGATCATAGTGTAACTTGAAATGAGAAAGAAGAGTAGATTCAAGTGGGTTGCAAGAATATGCTTGAAGAAGTCGAACTCCATCTAGAGGATGTGCATGCCAAATATGATGGTTTTATCTATAAGGAAAAAGAATTCAAATACCTAGCAAAGAGGATAGATGCCACTTTTATCTATAAAAAGAATATAGATGAAAAAATAATCATGCAAAGTGAAGGAAAGCCATCAAATGTGAAACTATAGTAACATCCTCATTACCAATAAAATATTTCAAGGAATACAATAATGTCAATATCGGCATGATCGAAGAAGACAAGAAGATCCATATCAAAATTATCATAGAAGAAGATTGATTATTCATTAATATTCATGGAATGGGGCATCACCAAATCATTGTTCAATAAGATGTTATTGAAAGGCAACTACTACTACAAATTGGAGAAGTCACAACAACAAAACATGGAATCAAAGAAATAAACTATGCAACAACTAGCCATCAAGGATTAAGACCAAAAAGAATTAAGTTTGGATGGATGGATTATCATGAATGGCAAGAAGAATGTAGGAATTTAAGGAAATCCTATTATTTGGTTTCACTGCATATAACTCCCTTAACAACATATCTTTGAGGACAAAGCTTTTCAAAGGTGGGTATTATGTTATTACATAAAAGGGGTCCTATATTGGGTTAAATGTATATGATATGACCCAAGGGGGGAAAATATGGGTTTAAATGTGCAAATAATATGTCAATATATATGTAATAGCACCATCCTAATAATGAAGGGACCACATGTGCAATGTGTGGATACGTATATATATATATATAGAGAGAGAGAGAGATCATATATTCATTATGGAGAGATCGGATCAAGATGTATGAACGTATTTGGGTATTTGAAGGATTTTCTCCTACTATTATCTATATTGGAGTTGTGCTCCACACTCACATTTTTGTACATGGTGTGTACTTTTTATTTTTATGTATTTGGATAATAACAACTTGCATGGTAACTTTTACTAGCAAGTCCTAGTTTGAAGAATTGGGGTTTGAAACCTTCCAAGCCCATTTTGAAGAACTAAATAAAGTTTGTTTTTTTCCAATTTTGTTTTTGTGAAATACCCGCTACCACTTTTCTACACTCATATATGTTTCCAATAGTGCAATAAAGGTGTCAATTGGAGTTTACATGCAAAAAATATGCCTCCTAGAAGTTGACCTTTTGGCCTCACTATCATGGTTCATGAGGATGCCACATCAACCCTCGTTACTCATGTAAAAGAGGATGATCATGTGTGTATTATGAAGAAGAACCTAGAAGGGTCAAATTTATAACTCTAATTAAGAGTTGAAGGAGTCAAACTCGACCTCTAGTTTGTTATCGGGCTATGCTAAAATTGGGCCACTGAGAGGAGTGGGGGTTCCATTCTATGTTGTTATATCTTATTCCATAATAGAGTAGAGAAACTAGGAGAGGGATTTAGAGCGCATAACAAAGGGGGTTAGTATTTTGAAGCGCCAAATAAACCAAAAGTCTTAGACAACTCCATAGTGAGTTCCTTCTCCTTTGTACTCACATTCTTTCCATATCAAAGAAAAGAGATTAGATAAACCTCACCTTCTAGTGAATTTTTATTTTGTAAGGGTTTCCTAGAGAAAATATTTTTGTTCATTTTGTATGGTGTGCGATTGTATTTGTTGTTCACTATTTTCCTCATTTTATATGTTTCATGCAAATGCAAAAAAACAACAATTAAGAAATATACAATCTAAAGGAATTTAACCTTCATAATTTAGGTTTTTGTTTATTTTATCACATTTTTTTGACAAATTATATTGTGGAATATCCAACAATTTACAGATCAAGTAGAATCCAAAGTCTTCTACTAAATGGATGTTTAAGTATGAACTCTGTAACTTGGATCTAAGGCTCAATAATTCCTAGAACATTTTCTAGTTTTTTAGGTGTCGATATCTTCTACAAAATTGAAATGCTCTAATATGATGATTTAAAGATGAACACAAACTAACAAAATGGTGGAGATGGTTGTTTGAATATTATCACAAATTAATTTTTAATATAAGTTATAATTCTTCTATGAAATGGTGTTTAACGAAGACCCCAAACCAAATCAAGCTTATGGAACATGACTCTAGCTCTAGCTACAACTCTAACTTTGGCTTTAGGCTCTAGTCATTGTGTCTAGTTCCATAACGCTCTAGATGTGGCGTAGGATCACTTGTTTTTACATGATTCATAGGAATTTTAAACTTGAATCCTAATTTTCAATCACTGATATTCCCTCCTTGTTGAATACAAGGTGAGAAGAAAATATTGTTGTTGCAATATGTGTCAATACTCAAGAATCAATTCTATGGGATGATTGATATATCTTCTTGATTGCTTATGCCCATTGCCAAGAAACGATCCACCCATAGTAAATATTTACACTTGCATATTTCTCGTGTATGGAACATCATTTGAATGATGATTATGGTTTTCATAATTCTCACAAGGTTGAAGATCGAAACATTGATCCTTCATGTGGCCAAATCCAAGACAATGTTGGAATCTAGGAATTTAATGTGGAAGTGGAGTGAGCGAAGATGAGTTTTCTTGAAGAAATCTAACACTCTAGAGTTGGATTGGTTTGGAATAGTATGGAATGTGAAAGGTCACTTCTTTTTTTATATCCAATACCACTTCTATGCTTGTCATTGATGATTTCTTCCCAAGGTCTAATGATGGGCTTGTATTAATGGAGAAAACCCTCCTACAAATAGGTGAACTCTCCCTCAATCTTGCTCACAACTCAAGGTAGAAAAAAATTGGACAATAATATGGATTCCCACTAAATTTGGAAAACAGGAAATCTATAAATTACAAAAGAGGATTAATAGTATGATGTGCACATTTTCTCAGACGATTGTTCTCAAGTGGTCTTGAAAAGTGCAACTCCTAAGATTACAACTCTGACTCTCAACTTATTACCTACACGCAAATTAACAAGCAACATTTTCCCAATTCCTTGTAATATATTAGGTTGTTAGTTAAAACCAAATATAACCCATTCATTCCAAATAGATAAATAACCATATAAAACGTGCATGCATATTCAACAAGAATTAAAGAGGGGGAAAGCATATAGATCCATTCCATTAAGTAGAATAAACGACAATACAATATGTGAATTAAGTTAACTTGACTTGGTCATAGTTTTCTCTTTCTCCTTGTCCTCATCCTTCCTTGGGCCTCACAATAATATAACCAACAATGAAATCTCAATAGCATAAGTTTACTTCAAATTTCTCTCCCCTTTTACCTTGATATGGTCTTCATTATATGGATGGGGCACATGTTATTTTGGGGTGAATGGATGAGCTCAAATTCTTAAGTGATCTGGGTGAAGCTTGAGTTTGAAGGTTAGTTTGTGGTGCTACATACAAGGTGTAAATTCCATCTCGGGCAGATTCTCCTTGGGATTGTCAAATTCAAAAGTTGGTAGGGTGGTCACGGTTGGAAGTAGCACAACCAATGACCATTTTGTGCTACAACTAATGCAAACAATGACCAAACACATTATGCTCTAAAGGATGGGTGCAACTATGCTCAAAAATGTTTTTGCAAGGGGTCCGGAAAAGTTGTAGTGTCTTAGCATATGATATCAAGAGATCCTCAAGGGCTCATGAGGGTTTTTATAAGGCTATAATAACATGGAGAGTGCAAGTGGAAATTCATCTTCATTTGAATATGATTTTGAAGTGGCATCACTAATTTGATGATGTGATGGCTACTAAGAAGATTATTCCTCAAACTCAAACAGAGAATTTTTCTGAACAAGGGGTATTTTATAATGATAATTCTTTTGTTGTAATTCATCCAATTGGATCTAAGATTCAAGTTGAAGAAACTAAACTTTTCACTTTTGAATCTTGTAAATAGGTTAAAACATGAGTGCGATTTTCTTTGTCGACTATGATGATATTGTTGAAATGGAAAGTATTAGAGTATTCAACAACTTCAATAAATCATAGATTTGAGCTCAACAAATGGAGGGTGTTGGCTTCTACTGAAAATGTACCCATTTAACAAGTAGAATTAGAAAATGATTATTTTCTAGCTACAAATATTCTTGATTATAGAGTTGAATTGATGTGTCATCGATTCTTTGTGCTTGACAATGATTTAATGATTGGAACACTAATATCTGAATGAGGAGTTAATTATCAGAGGCACTTTGATAGACAATATGAGAAAACCATAAATTAATGTAAGAGAGATCTAAAACCATAACTAATACTTAGAAATAGAATGCACCTCCTTTCAAAATAACCAAATATGCCTCTTTCTTTATTTCAAGTTTAGTAGTTGACAATGGAAATGCAAGTGGAGCAATAATACTTGCATGAATAATTGCCTAAATTTGCACTTTATTACTAGTGGTAATATGGGATGTTGTCTACTATGATTCCCATATGTGCCTTGAAAAGGGTTCTACTATAACAAGTACTTAGTACTCTGTCCTCTGCGGGGTAAATGAAAGGAGTGTTGAAATCAATGTGCGTGAAGCTAGGGTTCTACGCTTTGTTCCTTCAACCATTATTGATTTTAGGACCCTTGAAATAATAGTAGCTCGAACTAGTTAAGATGAATCAAAGTTGATTGCTCTTCTCTATGTCAAAATCTACAAGCTATTAATTGTGTCCAAAGCCAAAATCAACTAAGGAGAATTAAAGTCAGTTGCTCTTTTGTGTGGCAATATTTGCAAGCTATTAATTATGTCTAAAGCCAAAACTAGTTAGGGATAATAAACTTCGGTTGCTTTTCTTTGTGTCAAAATCTAAGGGCTGTCAATTTATAAGTTGCACTTATCTACTATAGCACCATCCAGTTTTGTATTCCTCTTTTCTTTTTACTGTTTTATTACAAATTGGTCATAGGTTTGAAGAGCTTAACCTCCTTGTAGTTCAGGCATGTCCTGGAGTCATGGCTAATATTTCTACAATTGAGTTAGTTTGAGCCTTCAACAAGAGCCAAATATAATTAATATATGTGTGGACAAGGGACATGGAGAATCTCTTCCTCCCACTGACTTATATCTTTGATAAACTATCCAACTATATATCTCTTCAATGTCTCTCTTTCTCCAGGATATATAGAGGGAACAATTGTTAATTGTGCATGATAGGAGAAACTACAAGATGATTTCCAACTTCATAACAACATGGTTACAAAGCTAGATTATGGAGAATACAACAAGTATTTCTTCTTCCTCCTCAAGATTGACTTGAAGAATTGCACATTTTATCCTATAATTCCTATACTCCTTCCAAGAAACAAAAACGACAACATTAATACTAGAATTTTTTTTTACGTGAGCCAACCAAAGAAAAGACAAGAAGAGCAGAGTGAGCAAAGGAGACAGAAAGAATGTTAATTCTAAAAGCTACATGAAAAGAGCGCTCAATAACGTAATATACTTATCAAAACAAGTAAAAAGTTGCATATTCCAAAAAACCATAAATCTGCAGTAAAAAATAAAAAACCAAAAAAAATACCTACTTTGATACCACTATTAAACACTAGATTTAAAAAAAAACATATAATACATTTCATTAATAACATACACATCTAAATATTTATAGCCATTTGAATTCTTATAAAGAAATTTCAAATTCCTCACCACAACCCTAACCAAACCCTAACCAATTACATTTATAATAACATATTCTCTACATTACTACTAGAAAACTCTACTACAAGAATCACTAAATCTAATTTCACCAACATACACATTGCCATTCCATTTCATACATGGTCCTTTCACATCAATCCATCATCCAAGATCCTTGTAAAAGTAACATAATAAAGCATAGGACCCATCACACTAGCTACTTGAAGCTTAAGCATTTAACAACCATACATACTTAAGATGCAGCACTTTTAAGTTCCAACTAAAAATGATGCTATTTTGTACATTATGCTAACTCTAATTTTGTCTCAACTTTGTTGTCACCAAGAAATGCACTAAATATGAAACATGTAGGTCGATATTAAAAACAAAACCCACCAAAAAATCCATGTTATTATAACACTTTCTCACGTCGACGTAACGTCCATCTAACGTCCGTGTTATATAACAGTAACACGTCAACCGACCACAATTTGGCATGTGCGACATCAACATGTGATGATGTGGATTTCAAGTCCATTAATCAACATCCAAGCATTAATTAAATATTGATATAACGTCTATTATTTAATGTTTAGGGAAAATAAAATTAAAAAATAGAAAATGATGTGGGTGTCATGTTCATCAAGGTTAACAAGTTATGGCCGTCACATTCATTAAGGGACGTTATTAAGTTCGATATCGCATCATATCAATATTGATTAATCGACGTTTACTTAAAAAAAAAGAGTAGCTTG
>APFE030308353.1:49078-106718 GCA_000404065.3 Pinus taeda | reverse complement strand
GGAGGTTGTAATATTGTGGGCCTACTAGTGGGCAAGTTTTAATATCTCTCTGGACTTGTGTTAGAGTCATAGGGTTATCTTAAGGTATTTATCAAATGTGTGGTTGCACTCACAAGGATTATATGAAATGATAAGAAGATTTATGTAAATATATAAGTGGTTCAAAGCCCATATCTTTTAATTTATAATTGATAAAAAGGTATACACTATAATTTAGTTTATCAAAAACTATTTTTTCAAATATTTTGAATTTAGTTATTATTAAAATTTAGAACCAATTAACATATTTTCATAAGAACAATAATTACTCAACTAAGTCAAGAACACTTTGGAATAACTCATTTATAAAATTTATAAGATGGAAAAAAGTTGGAAATGGCTAATATTTCAACACTTAACCCATATAACTCACTTTGGAGTAACTGATTTATAAAATTTATAAGATGGAAAAAAGTTGGAAATGGCTAATATTTCAACACTTAACCCATATAACTTTACTGACTTTCATAAACTAATTATTCTGCAAAGCCCTCCTTGATTACAAAACCAAAGGATTTAACACTTATTTTCCAACCTATGTGAGTATAGAAATGATCCATTTAGCAAACCATCATTTTGCTCACTAACTCATAAAAATTCAATATTGGAAATTTTAATTATAGAAAATCAATTTTCTAAACCATTTTAATTTAGAAGGGATTATTTAATTATTTTCATTTCATCTAAACATTATAATTGCACAAGTTTCTTATTTCAACTTCAGGTTGATGAGGATCTGTTGAATTACTTTTTAATTGAGGATCTAGATTGATTCTCAAGGAAATATGCTCATCGCATGTTTAGTCTTAATGCTTAGCGATGGTTGTAGTGTATTAAATAGTTTGTTAGGTTGCACTAACTTTTAATAAATTTAAAAAATTAGATTAGTGCCACTTTGCCCACTAATTTTCTAGAGATTTGACATTATTTCAATTCTAATAAGTTCCTCAATGATAAGTTTCTCATTATTATTTATAACATTCATTTATATACAAGCAAATTTTATTTAGCAAAATGGTCCATTACTTTTAATAAATTTAAAAATTAGATTCATCCCACATGGCTCCTTACCCACCAATTTCCTAGAGATTTGAGATTATTCCAATTTTAATAAGTCTCTCTATGATAAGTCTCTCATTATTATTTATAACATTTATTTATAATTCTTTTTTTCTTAAGCTAAAGTTGACCAACAACATTTTTATACATAGTTAATGAAATAAATGTATACATTAGTAAGCATTTATGCTTACCAGTGGTTGTAGTGTATTAAATAGTTTGTTAGGTTGCACTGACTTTTAATAAATTTAAAAAATTAGACTCGTGCCATGTTGCCCACTAATTTTATAGAGATTTGAGATTATTTCAATTCTAATAAGCTCCTCCATGATAAGTTTCTCATTATTATTTGTAACATTCATTTACATATAAGCAAATTTTATTTAGCAAAATGGTCCATTACTTTTAATAAATTTAAAAATTAGATTCATCTCACATGGCTCCTTACCCACCAATTTCCTAGAGATTTGAGATTATTCCAATTTTAATAAGTCTCTCTATGATAAGTCTCTCATTATTATTTATAACATTTATTTATAATTCTTTTTTTCTTAAGCTAAAGTTGACCAACAACATTTTTATACATAGTTAATGAAATAAATGTATACATTAGTAAGCATTTATGCTTAGCAATGGTGGTAGTGTATTAAATAGTTTGTTAGGTTGCACTGACTTTTAATAAATTTAAAAAATTAGATTCACATTTGCCCACTAATTTTCTAGAGATTTGAGATTCTTTCAATTCTAATAAGTTCCTCCATGATAAGTTTCTCATTATTATTTATAACATTCATTTATATATAAGCAAATTTTATTTAGCGGAATGGTCCATTGCTTTTAATAAATTAAAAAAATTAGATTCCTACCACATGGCTCCTTACCCACCAATTTCTTAGAGATTTGAGATTATTCCAATTCTAATAAGTCTCTCTATGATAAGTCTCTCTTTATTGTTTGTAACATTCATTTATAATTCTTTTTTTTCTTAAGCTAAAGTTGACCAACAACATTTCTATACATAGTTAATGAAACAAATGTATACATTAGTAAGCATTTATGCTTAGTCTTAATGTTTAGCAATGATTGTAGTGTATTAAACAGTTTATTAGGTTGCACTGACTTTTAACTAATTTAAATAATTAGATTCGTGCCACGTTGCCCACTAATTTTCTAGACATTTGAGATTATTTAATTCTAATAAGTTCCTCCATGATAAGTTTCTCGTTATTATTTATAACATTCATTTATATATATGCAATTTTTATTTCGCAAAATGGTCCATTGCTTTTAATAAATTTCAAAAATTAGATTCGTCCCACATGGCTCCTTACCCACCAATTTCCTAGAGATTTGAGATTATTCCAATTCTAATAAGTCTCTCTATGACAAGTCTCTCATTATTATTTATAACATTCATTTATAATTCTTTTTTTTCTTAAGCTAAAGTTGACCAACAACATTTTTATACATAGTTAATGAAATAAATGTATACATTAATAAGCATTTATGCTTAGTCTTAATGCTTAGCAATGGTTGTAGTGTATTAAATAGTTTGTTAGGTTGTAGTGACTTTTAATAAATTTAAAAAAGTATATTCGTGCCACGTTGCCCACTAATCTTCTAGAGATTTGAGATTATTTCAATTCTAATAAGTTCCTCCATGATAAGTTTCTCATTAATTATTTATAACATTCATTTATATATAAGCAAATTTTATTTAGCAAAATGGTCCATTACTTTTAATAAATTTAAAAAATTAGATTCATCCCACATGGCTCCTTACCCACAAATTTCCTAGAGATTTAAGATTATTCCAATTCGAATAAGTCTCTCTATGATAAGTCCCATTATTATTTATAACATTCATTTATAATTCTTTTTCTTCTTAAGCTAAAGTTGACCAACAACATTTTTATACATAGTTAATGAAATAAATGTATACATTAGTAAGCATTTATTGCTTAGCCTTAATGCTTAGCAAGGGTTTTAGTGTATTAAATAGTTTGTTAGGTTGCACTGACTTTTAATAAATTTAAAAAATTAGATTCGTTGCCCACTAATTTTGTAGAGATTTGAGATTATTTCAATTCTAATAAGTTTCTCCATGATAAATTTCTCATTGTTATTTATAACATTCATTTATATATAAGCAAATTTTATTTAACAAAATAGTCCATTATTTTTTATAAATTTAAAAAATTAGATTCGTCCCACATGGCTCCTTACCCATCAATTTCTTAGAGATTTGCGATTATTCCAATTCTAATAAGTCTTTATGATAAGTCTCTCATTATTATTTATAGCATTCATTTATAAGTCTTTTTTTTCTTAAGCTAAAGTTGACCAACAACATTTTTATACATAGTTAATGAAATAAATGTATACATTAGTAAACATTTATTGCTTAGTCTTAATGCTTAGCAAGGGTTGTAGTGTATTAAATAGTTTGTTAGGTTGCACTGACTTTTAATAAATTTAAAAACTTAGATTCGTTGCCCACTAATTTTGTAGAGATTTGAGATTATTTCAATTCTAATAAGTTTCTCCATGATAAATTTCTCATTATTATTTATAACATTCATTTATATATAAGCAAATTTTATTTAACAAAATGGTCCATTACTTTTAATAAATTTAAAAAATTAGATTCGTCGCACATGGCTCCTTACCCATCAATTTCCTAGAGATTTGCGATTATTCGAATTCTAATAAATCTCTCTATGATAAGTTTCTCATTATTATTTATAACATTCATTTATAATTCTTTTTTTTCTTAAGCTAAAGTTGACCAACAACATTTTTATACATAATTAATAAAATACATTAATAAACATTTTTAGTATTGCAATAATTTAACCTTAACATTATAATAAAATGTCATTTTCGCTTCATTAAAAAAAAATTGAGTTATACCAACAAAAAAAACAAAACAAAAACATTTGTACCATTTCCGTATTTATAAAATATATATATATATATATATATATATATAAGTCAATCTTTTAGTGGAAAAGATGTTACGAGTATATTCCCCGGACATCGAAAACTTTCCTTCACCAACTAAATTTGGAGCCAATGTATCTCCACTCTTCTTTTGGCCGCTGCTTTATGCTTTTGAAAGGGATGTTGTGTATGGATGAGATTATTAAAAACCTGAATACTCCATGTTAGTGCGTCTGCAATTTTCACGCAACCACATTGAATAATGATTACAGACACTTTTCGAGGTTATGAGGAGCACAATATAAAGAAGAAATAATTCCATCACCAAAACGAGAAGAAAAAAATCTTTAACATGCGTCACAATTTGACCACGATGGTCCTCGTTCCTATACGTGTCACAATGTGTGCAATCAAATTAATAAAATATTAAAACTATTATGAATAGTTTGAGCTCTTTGGCGGAAGCTTAGAAAAGTTTTTTGGGTGATGGTAACATTTTCAGTGCAATGTGGTGAGTGGTGGTCGGTGCTCTACATTGACATTTGATACCAAAGTTTTTGCCTCAAAAAACGTGAAACATTATTTAACTGGACGTCGATGCTTAACCATCGAAATATCTTATATTTAGTTAAAAAATTATAAGTAGTAAAATATATTTGAACCTATTTAAATGGGTTAAAACCTATAGAGGGACAAAGGGTTATTTAAATTTTTAATGATAAGACGGGTAGTCTCAATAAGTCAAGATGTCTCATTTTAATGGTCACAAAATTCAACATAGATATAGTTATATATTCATTTCATTTTCAAAACTAGAATTTTATATTTCAAACTTAGAACGGGTATTAATGGAATTTCTCACGTTGGATTTTTGGTTGAAAATATTTGTTCTAGGTTTGTAAGAGTACTTATTTTTTCTAGAGTGTTTTTGTAAAAAGGTGGGAATGTAAGTCAATATTAGCAAAACGAAAGTAATGGTTTTCTCTAACAAAAGAAAACATAACAAGTATAAGTTCTACTTTGAAGGCAACAACACTCTGGAAAAAGTTGTAGATTACAAATACCTCATAATCGACTTCAATAAAAGTCTAAGCTCAGACAGCTGTAGAAATAAAAGAATTTTGGGAAGTTGGAAAACATTTCTTGCTTTTCAAAATAGGTGTAGAGATGGGACTAGAAAACCATTCAAACTCTTTTTGGGATTTTAGTGATTTCGGTGATTCTCTACAATTGTGAATTGTAGGCCAACAATACATCCAACATGCAATGGAAACAAATTGAGAAAATCCAGAAGTGTTCGATTACATTGAATAAATTTAAAATTAAAAGTGCAGTTCTTCATGTTATCTTGTTAAGTGAAATAGAGGCTCCTTCTATTGAAGCAGTTGCTATGGTGTGAGTCATAAGGTATGTAAAAAAAATTGAGCAAATGGAAGAGGGAAGATGGCCTAAGGTTGTCTTTAATGACATATTGTGTGAAAGAAAGAAGACTTGGATGTGGAAAAATAACAAATGGTTTAGTAAATGGGGTATTTGCTTGAACATGTGTCCCATAAACACTAAATAGATAAAAACTTTTGTTATGGATAAGTTCCAAAAGCCTATATGGAAGAGTTTAATCCCATCATAATCATCAACAAAAAGCATACATATGAGCCAATATTTCGTGGAGAGCCAAATTCTTATTGCTCAGTTGAGGACTAATTCTCATCAACTGCTTTGTCAAACAAGGCATTGGAAAGACCAAAGGAAGTGTGGGAAGAAAGAGTATGTATTTTTTGCTCTTTCGGAAAAGTGGAAACATAAAAGCATTTCATTTTAGAATGTGAGGCCTTGAAAGTTATGTAGATATTCTGGGAGCTAGCTCTTGGGATAATTTATTCAGTGAGGGGTTTCTCGAGAAGTTGGGAGCGTTTATTGTGAGGCTTCATAGAAAAAGGTTGAATACAAGAATCACATGGAGAAGCAATTGTCTCAATGGCTATTTTTATTTTATAATATTTTTTTTATATAATTATTATTAATTTATTATTATATTTGCATTTAACAATTTTTTTCATATTCAAGCTTCTGTGATCCATAATGAATTAAGCAAAGTCTTTCGGTAGAAATCTAGTCCTGATGATGAACCACACTTGTTGGTTCAAAACGCGTAGGCAAAAAAAATCTCTTATGTGATTTCTACCGAAAGACTTTGCTTAATTTTTTTTTGTTAAGCTTGGCAGGTCCATTCCATTTGTATTATATAGGAAGCAAATTTACACCACATAGATTAACTAGGTGGCCTCAACTTGCCCCGAGGGGAAACCAAGTCTGTTGGCCACTGGTCAGCGTTGTAAGCCATCCAAAAACAAAATTGTTTTAGTCTTTCTAGCCAGCCTAGATATGTCTCTATCTCATTTCCAAAAACTAAATAACTGTAAAAACTAACATATGCAACATAAAAATTAAAAGTTAACCGCATAAACCAAAAGTATGCATGGGGGAGTCTAGTCTTTATGTTCCTCTCAGGAAGATGCGACAAGAGCAAGATCATCAGCAGTGGCCCCTGGCATACCATACAGCTCCAGAATGCAAGGGATGTGGCGATCTATTCTGTCCATCCTGACGTCTTGTTTGTGCAGCTGGAATAGGATTTTCTCCATGTCTTTCTTGTAATTCGGCAGTCCCTGGACTGTCATCGCCATCCCCACAGAAATTTGCTCCATCCCCTTACCGAGTAGACTCTTCATTAACCAATACAAGTAGAATGTTTGTTTAAACTGTGTGATTCTCCCTCAAGTATTCCCTGGATCTGGAACAAGAGTCCTCCAATTGTCCATCTCTTCCTCAGTCTCGCTTTCTTGCTTTACCTCCTCTTCCCATTCTTCCATCAACTTCTGAATGCCAGCATATGTCCCTTCACGGTATGACATTGCTGCTTCAACGATGAGGTACTCTATAGATTTACGACCCCTGCGATTTTCTGACCTGCTCGACCCCTTGTCTGTGCGGGGGGTTAGGCCTCTCCTGTCGCACCCGCGTCCTCTTGTTGCTTGGGCCATGACCTGTTTGGTAGAGCCTTGATGACACCCAACAAAAGTTAGATTCATCAAAATTTTCTTAACACACCACCTTGCCCAAGCATGAATTTATTCTCCTCCATACCTCTCCGCGTATGTACAGGGGTAGCCTAGAGCCCACAGATCCCAAAGGGGGGGTCTCAGACTCTTACCCCAAGGTTTTCCATTATTCCCTACCCCATTACTATGGATTATATGTCGGTCGTCCCGCTGCATCTCAAGTCGAGCCCATAGGCCCTTCCTGAATCTAGCAGGACACCTGCAGTGATTCCATCTTCTTACTCCCTCGGCCCATAGAGAAATGGCTTGGCCTCTCGTGTCCCTCCGACAAGTTTTCCACACAGGGTTCTTGGCTTTGCCTTCAATGCCATACGGGTTCTAGCTATCCCAGTGGTTTATTTGCAAACTATTGTCATGGTTGTAGCCCCATCCCCCTGCCCTCAATGTTTCCTTGCCTCTCTCCACAACCCCTAGCCCCTCTGGAATTGTAGTGCCTGTATCCCGCGTCCCCTTGGCCTTAAATACAAAGCGCAGACCCTCATAGCCTCGCAGCCCGCTTTTTCCCCCCTTGCAGCCATGGTTCTGACCCAATTGGGAGAAAATATATGTGCAAAACCAGGCCATGGCATGCAATTGCCGCCCCCATTACCACTAGCAACATCCTATTCCCCATTGCTTCGGGCGCTTACCCCTTCCTTCCCCCCCAGCGGAACCCCAACCAGAACATTGATTCAATGTTGAGGCAAGACCAAAATACATACCCGGTTTTTGCAAGCGTCTGTCTGCGACCAAGGTTCCTCTCTTGCCATCGACCTTCCCCTACTCTGTATTGCCATCCTTCTCCACAGCCTTTCCCACCTGCACTGCACGTCGAATGGTTTCGCCTACTCCACCACCCTACCTTATTCCCTTCCCTGCCACCTTACCCACTTACCAAACAAGTATTCATGCCAAAGGACACCACACCCCCTGCCTTGAGCATGTGGGGGGCAACAGTGATTATTGCCACGAGTACTACGCATATCTTTACCCAGCCTGACCTGACTGACAATGACCCACATCCTGATCGGGGATGCATTTAACAATTTTGATTACAAAGTGTTTTTTAAAGCCTATAATTTTTTTATAATTATTTAATAAAGATAATAATTATTATCAATTTTATTTGTAAATTGTTATATTTTTATCATCATTTCATATTATTATTTAAAATGATTTAAAAGATCATTTATAAAAATAAATCATATTTAATGCTTGATATTTAAATATAAACTTATTTCTTTCAATTAAAAGAAAAAAATTTACTAATTATTTTTCGAATTAATATAAAAATAATTTTCTAATTAATTTGTTAAAAATTTGAACTAATTATTTTGTTAAAGTGAATTGGTTAATATCAATTTATTTGATTAAAATATTTTAAATAAAATATATTGTTTGGTTGATAGACATTGACAAAGTTTATTGTTAAACTATTGATGATGTGAAAGTTAATGGATCAAAATTGGTGACAAAAAATCAACTATACTAAAATGCTGTGAGCCGGAACAAATATATACTCAGTTTATGACTTAAATACTCTAATTGATTATCAAAAACAAGTTAATTCAATAATCCTAATTAATAATTAATTATATATTATATATATATATATATATATATTATTTATATATATTAAAAAATCTAAAAAATATATTTATCACCTACCATACAAATTTTATTTCTGTGCGCAGAAATAAGTTCATAAACAGTAGCAGATGGCAATATCACTACTTAGAATGTCCTAGCAGATGGCGTGTCAAAGAGCCACCACAACTAATAACAGAAGGCTAACATGCACATGGCATAAGGAAAACATGCAAGATGTAATAAAGCATTCTTCCATAATTCTTAAAATAAATATTAATTTTTTACCTCATTACATTTTTATTTATTACACATTTTATATGATCATAAAATTTATTTTAACATTATTTTTAAAGTAATAATATAAACATTTTTATTTTTTATACAGGAATATTAATTATATTAATATTTAATATTAATGAAAATTATAATAATAGGTAGTTACTGATAAAGTTTATTATACCTTAATAAAATAAGAGATTATTTAGAATTTTTAAGCATTTTATTTTTATGTTCTAAAAGCATTAAAAGAAGCTTGGGCGATTAATATAGTTTTGGTAATCAAAATTTGGAGAAAGTTGATAGCCTACTAAATATTTTGAAAATTAGATAAATGTATAAGATCGATACTCTAAAAAAATGTGTTTTTCAATTTCAACCTTTTTAATATAGTAAATGTGACAAAATATTTCATCCCATAATGTTTTGGGAACTAATCAATGTTGAGTTCCCAATGCTTAGTTTAACTATTAAGCTCATGAGAACTTGTTCTTACTTTACTTATGTTCATTTTCTTCTTAACATTAATCAAGACAAAAGGATATTTTTGAATTTCGAGATTAGGGTTTATTACTTCTTTATTGGCTTCTTATTTCAACTTAAGGTGGATATTTTTTTAGTTGACAACCTAGATTAATTTGGAGGGAATATGCTCAATATATGCTTAGTTTGAATGCTTATCAAGAGTTGTCGTGTCTTACAGAGTTTGTTAGGTTGCATTAACTTTTAATAAATTTAAAAAATTATATTCATGCCAAGTGGCTACCCGCATACCAATTTCCTAGGAATTTGAGATTATTCAATTCTAATAAGCTTTTCCATGATAAGTTCATCATTATTATTTATAACATTCATTTGTATATAAGCAAATTGTATCTAGCAAAATGGTCCATTACTTTCAATAAATTTAAAAAACTAGATTCTTGCAAAGTTGCTCCACGGGCACCAATTTCCTAGGGATTTGAGATTATTCTAATTCTAATAAGTTCCTCCATGATAAGTTCCTCATTATTATTTATAACATTCATTTATATATAAGCAAATTTTATGTAACAAAATGGTCCATTTTACAATAAGATGTGTAATTCTTTTTTTCTTTTTCTCTCAAGTTAAAGTTTACCCATAACCTTTTTACACATGGTTAATGAGGTAAATGTGTGCATTGGTAAAACATTCTTCTTCTTGTTGTTGCAATAGTTTTCTTTGTTATATTTATGAAACCTTCATCTATATCAACCACATTAATATTTTTAATGTGGTTGTACTAGTAATATCTTAGTTTCATTTTTCTTTTAACATTTTATAGTCCCACAATTTCGCCTTAAATTTTGAAATAATAATAATTTTAATATTATCTTTATTCATATTCATATTCATATTACATTGAATTAAATTTTATATAAATTTTAATATATAGAAGAAAAAAACATTCTTAAATATAAAAACAATTAATAATCTAATCAACCATTTTTTTTCAAATATTTTAGACAATAAATATATCACAATCAAACAATAAAAAAACTTCTTATTTTTTCAAAACAAAACTATGTTTTTGAAATTTAAAACAAAACTATGTTTAGAAATTTAAAGTATTTAAATTAATTATAATCAAATTTCAAAATTAGAAAATTGTTTCTTAACTTATCACAACTAAATACCGAAAGCAACTTACTTTCTTGACATATCTAATTAACTGTAATCAAATTCACAAAATTACAAATTAACTATTAATCAACCAGAGTAAAGTTTCATTTAAGTATCTAATTAATTGTGATAAAATTCAATTAACTAGTAACAAAAATAAAAATTAACTATTAATAAATCAAAATTAATTAATTAATATATATATATATATATATAAAAATTTAAATTTAAATTTTTTAAAAACATCTAATCAACTATAATCAAATTCAAAATAATAAAAATAAACTATTAATCAAACTCAAACTCATGAAAATAAGAATAAACTATTAATGGATCATAATAAATTTTCACATATGTATAGATATTAAAACATATTATTCTACACTTAAAAAATCTAAAACTATCCAATTAACTGTAATCAAATTCACAAAAGTAAGAATTAACTATTAGTAGATCAGACTAAATCTAGATTTATATATTAAAGAACTAGATTTTAAATTTAAATTTTTTAAAAACATCTAATCAACTATAATCAAATTCAAAATAATAAAAATAAACTATTAATCAAACTCATAATCAAACTCAAACTCATGAAAATAAGAATAAACTATTAATGGATCATAATAAACTTTCACATATGTATAGATATTAAAACATACTATTCTACACTTAAAAAATCTAAAACTATCCAATTAACTGTAATCAAATTCACAAAAGTAAGAATTAACTATTAGTAGATCAGACTAAATCTAGATTTATATATTAAAGAATATTGTAACATTCTCTTTAATCTAATACTGACATAACTGAAAGATACCAAATACCTGCATGCCCTTTTATTTTTGACCTGAAATTTAAGACGATGCCTATATATTCTTTTTCGATCTTGTTGTCAACTTTTTGCTTAGAACCGCTAGGTCAACTTTTTGCTTAGAACCACCAGGTAGGATATCGATTCTTGGGGATCCAGAAATCATAGGCAAGGGTCACATTTCCAGAAGAATAGGATCCAGAATTCAAAGGCAAGGGTCACATGTCCTAAAGAATAGGAACCAGGAGGTTATATGTGTCCTTGTTCTCCAGTTCAGTTGCGTGCGGGTGCCTAAGAATCGGCAAGTAGTTATATGAATTTGAAATTACAAGTTGATTAACTCTAACCGAACCCCAAAGATTGCGACAGTTTCATGCAATAATTACAATTCTCATTGGCTGTAATCTCCTTGTTTGTATAAGTGTTCTTTATTGCGACAGTTTCATGGAATAATTGCAGCCCTGAGGGCTAGAATTCTCATTGGCTGATATCTCTTAGATTGTTTAAGTATTCTTTATTCTGGTAAACATATGTTGGTTTCATGAGTGGGTCCTTCCTGAGGCTTTATGAAGGCACTTGACTTGCACTGCACTGTTTGTTACCTAATAAATAAGGTTGATGGCAGCTAGAAACGCCATCAGCTCTCAGCAGCTGTTCTCCTTCGCAGCCTTTCACAAGTACAATCCCTGGAGTTTTTCTGTTTAAAACTGTCTCAGCATCTGCAAAAATAAACTTTTTGTTCAAATCAACCCACTAAATTCTTTCAATCTTGATCTGCAACCTGCAATATCTTCTCTAACAGACATCCGCTCCCTTAAATATATATAATAGCCACTCTTGATCTGCAACCAGCATTGTCTTCTCTAACAGACATTCACACCCTTAAAATACATAAGAGCCACGAGTGGCTCTTCTCGGTATTGGAGAAAGAGCTTTGTTATTATTCCATGGCTTTTTCTCCGATACATGCAGCCATTTTTAATTCCTAATAGCCATGCCCAATATTTTTTATTATTATTATATGCTGCTGTTTTCCTCGCTGCCACCATTTTTTTCATGAGCTTCTAGAATAGGTGAGGGTGGTTTAGAGGATCCCCATTCATTCAAATCCTGTTTTCCTCATACAGATGAAGGATTTCACTGAATTAAGTGAGAGCCATTAGGCTTCCACAAAGAAGTGAACTCACTCCTGCTTTTCCTGACTGAATCACAAATACCAAGTATTGAACTGTATCAGTGCAGCAATGACAATTATGGATGACAAAAAAGTCAAGGTATTTGCCACGATATGTTGATCAATAATTGCATTATTTTTCTCTTCTGAATTCTATATGCCATGTTTTTCAATTTTGTTTCATTGTTTCCTTTCATGTTTCTGCAGTCCTCCTGGCGTAAGTTTCTGGTAAGAAATCGGTCGAACATCAAGAGCAAAGGGGATGAGTTCCAAGCTGATGAAATTGTTGAAGGTAATCAAATACTTCGTAATCTGAAAATACATCCATCCTCTAGAATTATGATCCCAACCCCAGAGAGTACTCAGTAAGCCTGGAGTTATGCAATAAGCTTAGATTTATGTTAGAGGTCTGAGCATCAGTAGTGCAAAATAAAAAACAAATTCGTTTGTTCTTTCCTACTATTGTTTTTATCGGCTATTATAGAGATGTAATGGCAATGTTTCACTCATGAATATGCTCTGGTAATGAATTCATAGATGATTGAGAATTTTTTGCTAATTAATTCATCGGGATCGGTCCATTAGCTTATTTTTCACTGAGACTAAATATAAAATCTGCAGATAACTGCGAATCCTTCTCTGGGAGACGAAAGAGCTGCCCAGATAACGAATCCTCGTTTTCACGAAAAAGCTTTACTGGTACTGAACAAAATCCTTCAACAAGATAATACGCCCAATTTTATTTTACAGGTGTTTCAGAATACTTGAAAAATGCACGAGTTTTCTCCCAGCCTTTGATTTGATTTACTAGGGATGTGTTACTTTGCTTTTTGTCTTGGTGTTTACAATCATGACAGAGATCTTGTTGAATTGAAATGCAGCTAATTCCAAGCCTGTAGCAATGGAATCAGAGTTGTCCCAGGTCGCAGATGCTCATGACTTTAGGTATGGTATTTTGGTTGAATTTAATTGAATTTAACTTTAGCTGAAATTTGATAATGGTGGAACATACGGATTGAGTTTATTATCCATTTGAAACATAATCTGTCCCCCTGTTTGCGCGAAGTTATTCTGGGATAGTTTATAATGAGTTGAACATAATTTAGACTTTCTTCTTCATTTGGTCCCAAACATAATACCATGAGAATGTATTCGAGTAATAAAAAAATAGACGCAGTTTTCTTCAGGGCAAAATCCTTCTCTCCCCTATCTTTCTGCTATGTGCTTTTATCAAATAGCCATCATACAGATAACCAATGCTGACAGAAATAAGGTTATAAAAAATCGTGTTTTTAAATGATCTGCAATGTAATATTCTCCAATTGTAATTTGTTCCCATTTGTCCAGAATTTCGACTATAAGAAAGCCCGTCTCATCTAGATATTCAAATACGAGAACCCACTTCTGTGATGGGTTGCTTCTCTTGGAATTAGTGAAGGCAGAATAATGTTGTTTGAAAATGTATTGGAATTTTGATTTCAACAATCGTTGTTCATATCAGTAAGCAGCTTTTTTAATGAACTAAGTAGGCAACTGTATGTTTGCGAAGCAGGGTATTTGTGGGAACATGGAATGTGGGAGGTAAAGCACCCTGCAATGGCCTGAATTTGGATGAATGGTTGCATACATCACCTCCAGCAGACGTCTACATTTTGGGGTATTAACAAACTCCCCTCATTACATCCAATCCAGCAAGATGAACAAAGCCCCGAAAATGTTTTATACATTTGCATTTTGTGTTTTTACGAACAAGAGGAAATCAGTTAAAACTCTTTCAGTTTCAGAATGAAACTGGGTGTTGATAGTTTTATTGAGATTTCCACAGTTGTGTCAAAAGTCTAACAGTATACTGTCTCTATGTGGATTTTCCCAGGTTTCAAGAAATTGTGCCTTTAAATGCAGGAAACATTTTAGGGCCAGAGAACAATGGTCCTGCTGCCAAATGGCTGACCCTTATTCACCAAACACTGAACAATTCAGGAACAAGCAAGAATAGAAATCAATGCAGGTGTTTATCACATTGCAGGGAAAAGTCTGCTGAAATTCCAGAAGCCGTTTATTGTTTGGATTCAGATTGTGAATGTACCAAAGAGCGTAAAAGTTCATCTTTTTCAAGCAGAAAGTCTTTTCTGGACTTAAACATCTTTTCTAAGCCACACTCTGAAGTTACAAATGACCCAAAAAAGCTAGAACAGAAATGTAGCTTTGCCGACTATCTCTTCCCAGGAAGATCATTTCATAGAGAAGATTCTAGTTCCTCTTTTATGTCAGTTTCATCAGAGGACGAGTATGCTTTGAGTGAAGGAGAGTCTCCCTCTAATGTTTTCCACTCTCCAATGTTGAGTAGTCCATTATCAGATAACTCCGACTCAGGTCGGATGAATAACAAGTTTAATTCAAGCAAGGAGAAGTACTATTTGGCAGCTAGCAAGCAGATGGTTGGCATTTTTCTTTGTATTTGGGTACGTAGTGATTTGAAACAACATGTACGAAATTTGAAAGTTTCATGCATTGGTCGTGGGCTGATGGGTTACCTTGGCAACAAGGTGAGAAAAAATATTCCCTACACTATTTTTTTGTTTCTAATGCTTCTGGTCCAGCAGTTATTTACATACTTTTTCTGCAAGTTTACTTTTAATTTACAATTGTCTGTTCACTAATTTACAAAGAGAAATCCATTTTCCAACCACAGGACTAAAAACTGCTCCATTCTTGACTAAAATAATTCTGCAAAACCCTAGGATAAATTTGCAGAAAGCAGTGTCCTAACAGGCTATACAGCGTGTCACAGTAGAATGTCAAAAGCTCTACAAAGGACTAAATTTCATTTATCTATTATGGAAACTCTGTGACCTTTTTGGTCTGATCAATTACTTGGATTACACTTGCTTTCAGGGTTCCATCTCTATTAGCATGCTGCTCCATCAAACAAGTTTCTGTTTTGTATGTTCTCATTTGACCTCTGGTGAGAAAGAAGGTGACGAGATCCGGAGGAATTATGATGTTTTGGACATTTTGAAGAAGACAAACTTTCCACAGATTCGCAAGTTCTCAGCAGAGAAAACCCCAGAAAGCATTTTGGATCATGAGTAAGTCTCAAACGAGAATATTTGAATTTTGTTAATAAATGATAATACATTACTAGGCATATCTGTAGGCAAGAACAAATAGAAGGGGCATTAGGTTATTCCTTTATGGGTGCAGACTATATTTTCCAGTTGGGAAGTTAGTTGAGTAGAACTTTCAGTTTGTTGTCATTGATTGCATCACCTTTGTGTGGCAAGTTAATTATCTTATTTTATCTTATGATTCCATTTCACAGTCGAGTCATTTGGCTTGGGGATTTGAATTATCGTATTGCTCTTTGCCATGGTGAAACTATGGACCTGGTGAAAAAGAATGACTGGGAGGCTCTGTTAGAGAAAGATCAGGTAGGTACACACTTCATGCTAAATTTCTTACTGTGGTTGTTCAGTTCTTCTAGACTTTGATTTGAAACTTGGTATCTTGAAATAAATCAAATCTGGCATGCTCTATCACAGCTTCAAATTGAGCAAAGAGAAGGACATGTATTCAAAGGATGGAATGAAGGAAAAATAGATTTTGCTCCTACTTACAAGTACCAAAGAAATTCAGACTTGTATGCTGGAGGAAATTTAAAATCAAGAGAAAAACGTCGCACACCAGCATGGTAATCTTAAGTTAATGTAGTATTGATGTTTTGATCGATCACAATTTGATTAGATTGAAATCAGTTTTCCATAAGTCCTCATAAACTAGAATATTATTGATATTGATAATATCAGATGTTGGAAAGTGAGCTTAGGCTAATAAAAAATATGAGCTTGAACTGAGCACTTGCAATCTAGCCCATAGAAAGTAGATTGTCTGATTTCGTAGAAGCTCCATTGAAGGTCCCACTTAAAAGGAGAAATGAAATTCTCTCTATCGGCTTTGGAGGATTTTCTGTTATATTTTTTATTGTGATTTTGTTTAAGACTGTTGCTTATGTGAGTTGCACCTGAGAAAATTTTCCATTTTGATGTAATTATGTTTGTGGTATAAGGCCTAGGAAAACCTTAGCAGGAAAGAAAAAAAGGAAGCCTCCTCTTGCTGTTATCTAGCTTTTTGCCCTTTCATTAATCTTGTCCGGAGACTCTAATCACCAGGTTATAAAGGTTCTATTGTTTGCATAGTATCAAAGTTTTTAGATATTCTTTCGCATGCTCTATCACCAGGCTTCATGCTAGATCCACTTGTTATTCTTGTATAGCTCTGGTAACTTTCATTTCAGGGATATACAATGAATTTGAGCAAAGAAATTTCAAAATGGTACATTTAAATATTAATTGAAAGGGATTTTATATATTAGTGTATAAAGAGTAAAAAGACATTGTGTTGCAGAGATAAGTAATTGGTTCCGTAGTACCCTTTTATGGGCCTCAAGAGGCTATATAGCTTATAGAAAACCTGCTTTGGTTTATTGGTTTTGCAGTAAGATGTGATATAGGTAGCAAAGTGTAAATTTGGAGAGGCCCTTTAAATGATGCTGCATAATGATTATTTCTACTATCAACTCCATTTTAATTTTTATTCAATTATTGTAATCTTTAGTTTGGACATATATTTCCTCCAAAAACATGTAACTACAACACATTTTAGCATTTCAGCAAATATTTTTCAATAATTTTAACTTTTGATTGTCATTACTATTTGTCATTCAGGTGTGATCGTGTACTTTGGTATGGTAAAGGCTTAAGACAGCTTTCTTATGGCCGACGAGAGTCAAAACTCTCTGATCATCGACCTGTTTATTCTGTTTTCATGGCAGAGGTGGACATGCTCAACCAAAGTGCAACTTAAAGAAATCTTTCACCAACCCAGTTGCAAAATTCCAAGCGGAAGAGCTTCTGCCATGAACCCAAGGCCTGTTCAAATTCACAAATATCAAGTAAGAATTTGTCCTTTTTGTCTTCCTAGGCTTATTATGGCTGCAAAACATCCAGCTAAAATCATGTCTTTCCTTTAGGATCATTTAGCTATTAAAGCATGTTGAATGAAAAAGTTTCAGTACTAATACAATATTATCTTTAACCATTTATCCTTCACGAGTGTGTATTCATGATTTTGGTTCTATTTCGTATTAAACAGGCATCATAAGCTGGAGAATTTTTATGAACAAAAAGGAGAATAATGGAAGCACATAGTTTCACATGTGTACCTTTTCAGCACCTAGCACATCAGACATGAATTCTGCAAAGAAAGTCAGATTCAATGGTGCAGTTGATTACATTTGCATTCCAAAGAAACTTAGTATATGCCACTGCAAACATTTTTTCATGGTATGAATTCTAGTTTACCTCTGCAGGATTGCAAAATGTTCATCAAATTCTAAACTTCAACCTAAAGTTCTTTATGTTTTAAATAAATATGTTTGTGTGGCAGGCTTGATAGGATTCCTCAACAAGTTTTAACATCCAATGGTATCGGTAGGGAGAAAATGCTACTTCAAAAAGTATTCCATCGTTCCTTGCCTACTAGAAAGTACAGACATAATGATCAGGTAAAAGTCTATAGCCCTTCTTCATTTTAATCGACTTCATAGGCGTTAGATTTGTTAAGGAAAACTCTGTTTCTTCACATTCTCCTACATCACTTCCTTCTTAGCATTACAGTAAAACTATTATAGTATTATCCTCCTTTACAATATCTTACCGTTTTTTGATAGACACTTGCTCTCACCCCCTTTTGGCAGGTCATGGCATCGAGGTTTATATGTTCTCTGGTGACTTGATTTGGATGTCCCTAGGCTAATTAATGCAGTAATACAAGTATCCTAGGGTAAGGATCAAGCTCAGTAATTTTAGCCAGCAGAAAGTAGCTTGATTCTGATGGGAACAACATTTCAAAATAATGCAGTTGTTACCAGTATTGACAATGATAGTTCTTTGAGAGTATGGTTGGAAAAGATGAAATAGCAAGTTGATGTAAAGCAGAGAACGCAAAAGATGAAATGCAAGCAAGTTGATGAAAAACAGAGGATAGCCAATTTTGCAAGGCCGAGTAATACACTAGGACTTGTCTTGTTAAAGTCCGATCTAATGTTTTGTCTAAAATAATTTGTATATCAAAAAATGTTTATGTATATATATCAGGGATCCAATGTCAAGAATTTTGGCATTTAACTCTTTGTTGCTGCCTAAATATTTAGATACATGATACTTTTTTTTTCTTTGCTGAATATGCATCTGAAACAGTATAAAATTATTTAAAAATAACACATCATAACCCCAAAGAATTGGTACACTTATACGTAGCACTGCATGCTTGGTGCATGTATTTAGCAGCGCTACATAAACACCTCTTCCCTACACAAGTGATTCCAACTTCAACGGTCTCTACACCTTTTGTAAAGATGTCCATACTGGAATATATCTACACAGTCTACTCCAATTGACAAATTATTTTTTCTCTCGATTGGAATGGGTTGGTAATTTCATGAAAGATTGCTCCACATTGTTTTTATTCGTAATGAGATATCTGGCAATTCAACTACATCCCACAGGCGTTGTTTAATTATCATTCGTTTAGAGTTTTTGGAGGGAATCCTACCAAATAATTTGTGGTTAAATTGTAATTTTTTTTATGGTGTATAATGCATTTTTTATTAAAAAAATTGATATTTGGATTGTGAAAAATTGACGATTCACACTTGTGATTCCAACCAAGAAAATTTGATTCCAACCAATTCCTGCCCATACTAATACTGTGCAAATTCAACTGAAAAATATTCCCAAATAAATTATGCCCTGAAAAGCTGCAAAAACATCTAACAGGTATACTATAGCCATGCCACACACCGAGTACTATCTTTATTTGATCGAGTACCGTGTAAGAATCAAAGGCCCATGTAGACTTTGGAGAAAGCCTTTGTTATGACGGAGTCTGACAGCGATCATTTTCAAAGGGGCCATCAATGTTGCATCAATGTCGGAATGGTAGTTAAAGTTTTGCCAGAACCGACCACCGGAAGTGCTCATGATACTGGCAATTCTCAGTTAACACTGCAATTTCCCATGGAGCCTACTTAGCCTTGCATTTTCAGGAGCGAATGATCTGGTGAAGTAACTTAGTTGGTGATGGGAAACTGAATCCCCTAGCGTTTAGAAAGTTGCTTTCCAGACCCAAATGGGACGGGGCTGGTTTGAACTTCTACAAATTGGAAGTTTGTTGCTATTCTGGCAAACTACTGATTGTATCTATTTTATTCTGAATTTTCGACATTCCTCTTGTTCCCACCAATTTTTCACTGCTCATCAGCATTGCCAACTTAGAGAGGGAAAATCCGCGGGACTGGCCACTTCTGAGCTCCCATTTTTTCCCAGCGACTACTAATGTACTGAAATGAAATCAGACTTCATGGGATCATAGCCTGAACAAATACCGGACTTCATGGGATCATAGCCTGAATAAATACCGGAGGTTATAGAAGATCACTTTGATTGACGTATTAGTTATTAATGAAAGCACAAAGTAGTTTTTGGCTGAGTGTCCATTTTACTTAAAGGTTACCTAACCTTGGCGGGATGTCATAGATGGATTGATATCCTAATCCTAGTGGCACCTTAGCGATTTGGGGAATTTGTGCTGGTCATTTATCAAAGTTTCAAGGATTTTGGGACTTGCTAGAAATGTTTTTAAAGTTGTTATAGTCGGTGAGAAATGTTTTCGAGATTTTTGTAGTATATTTAAATGTTTTAAGAATTTTGGTGGGTTTGTGGTGGAGGGGTAAGGTGTTTTTAATGTAATTTTCATGGCATTTTATGTATTAGTGGTTATACAAGATCCAAAGCTCCAAATTGTGTTTGGTAAATATTTTTATCAAGTTATATTATATTATATTTGTTGTGTTATATTATATTGTATTTGTTGTGTTCACAAATTACTATTTCATGGATATACTATTGTAATTTGGCATATTTTTTATGTGTTGGTACATATTTTTATTAGGTTACAATACTATATTGTTCTTATTGAGTCTACAGATAATTGATTGATGGATGTACATTTGTGAATTTGCAAAAAAAGTTTAAGAAAAAAAATACTTCTGTATTAATATAAAAATAGATAGTACATTTATCATGAATTTTGATTTTCTATCTACATCTTTAGCATAAACCACATAAAAAAGAGTTACTTGTCACATTTTCCAATAACCATATATTCTAGTTGCAGATACTTGAGTTCTATAGGTCGCTCTCAGTGCTCCTTAGACCATAAACCACACAAAAATAAAAATAAAAAATAAAAAACATGAAATGCATACATCTTCTTACAAAATAATATGCTCCATGTGTTTCAATATTACCCAACACTATCTCCTATCTCGTTACCCTTGATGTACCTACTCTCAAATTCAAACTCGTTGATCGTGGTCAACCATCTAGCATGTTTTGCATTCAGGTTCAGCTGGTTAAACAAATACCTCAACCCAATGTGATCACTCGTAAGCACAAACCGCCTACCAAGAAGATAGTGCCTCCACATCTTCAAGGCATGTATAATCGCTGCTAACTCAAGATCATGTGTTAGGTAGTTCTGCTCATGTTCGTTTAGTTTTCGGGACTCATAACATACCACCTGCCCATCCCGCATACGGACTCCACCAAGCCCTTTATTGCAAGCCTATGTACAAACTACAAACCCTTTGTCTGGATCTGCAATCTGTAGCATACTTGCATGTGTCAACAACTGCTTGAGCTACTCAAAGCTAGCCTCACACTCTTCAGTCCATTCGAACTTCTTACCTTTCCTCTACAATGATGTGATAGGATATGAAATCCGTGAGAAGTTCCTAATGAACCTCCTATAATAGCCTGTTAGACCCATGAAAGATCTCACCTCATCCACACTCTTAGGAGTTTCCCACTCCATGATGGCCTTTATCTTCTCTAGATCTACTACAATGCCCTCCTTAGAGACAACTTGTCCCAAGTATTGTACCTTAGTCTGAAAGAAACTAAATTTTCTAAGCTTAACATACAACTGATGCTCTCTCAACAACCTCAATGCTGCTACTAAGTCCTCGACATGCTCTTCCTCATTTTTAGAATATACCAGTATATCATCAATGAACACAATAACAAACTTATCCAAATATGGATGCAACTTGCTATTCATCAAAGACATGAATGTAGTTGGAGAATTAGTTAATACAAATGGAACAACAACAAACTTGTAATGCCCATACCTGCTCCGGAATGAAGTCTTGTAAATGTCCTCCTCTTTGGTGCGTACCTGATGGTATCTGGATCTCAAGTCAATATTTGAGAACATTGCTGCTCCCTTCAGCTCATCGAACAAGTCATCAATCCTCGGCAAAGGATATATGTTCTTGATGGTCACTTTGTTCAACTGCCTGTAATCAATGCATAATCTAAGAGTACCATGTTTCTTCCTCACAAACAAGACTGGTGCGCTGCAAGGTGATACACTTGGCCTAATTTATCCCTTGTCCAACATTTCCTTCAACTGCAACTTTAACTCAACCAACTCAGGTGGGCTCATCCTATAAGGTGCATTTGATGTTGGAGATTCCCCTGGCACTAACTCAATTGAAAATTCTACCTCCCTGTGAGGTGGCAACTCTGTAATGTCCTTAGGGAATACATCCTGAAACTACTGCAACACTAGGTACATGTTCAACACATCTGCATCCTCAACCTCCTTGTGCTTATCATGAGAAATGTTTACTGCAAATAGCTTGCACCCTTTCCTACGGCTACGCTTTGCTTGCATAGCTGTCACCATCCTAATTAATGTGGCCTTATTCTTACCCTGCAATATTCTTGGTTCTCCATTGTCGTCAACACACTCAATAGCTTTTTCATAGTAGTCAACCTTGGTTCTATGTAGATACAACCAATCCATGCCCAATAACATATTGTATGAACCCAATTGTAATACATTCAAATGTGTTGTTGTAGGCATACCATTTAAGTCAAATGCACAAGTTCTTACCTAATGATGAACTCACTTCTTTGTACCTATAGTCAACTGTACAAACCATGACTTGTCCATCTCAATGATAGATTCTTGGTGTTCTGCTTACCCATTTTCCACTGCTGCTTAGATATGTGGAATACTCTGACCAACATCCACAACAGTCTATGCCTCCTGTGCACTGTATATCTTAGGCCTTTGACCCTGATGTTACAGAAAATATCTCCTAAAGGGCTCCTCACCACATGTCCAACACTCCAACTGACCAGTTCCCTCACCTCTATGTTGTTGTTGCTGCTGTGGTCCATGTCCATGTCTAGCTATAGTAAATATCTTTTGCGGTGCCACATTTTCTTTCCCATTTTCATGTTGAGGCCTTGTCCTCTTAGGTTTCCATTTACCTCTACCTTTCTCTTTTCCTTTCCATCCATGCTGAGATTCATTCTTACGCTTTGATTTCTCATAAAAATTCTTCAGTTTCCCAAAGACTTCCTCAAGTGACTAAGGCTCATCATACTCAATTTGATCTCTAAATGCTAATGGAAAACTACTGACAAATCTATGAACTTTAGCCTTCTCATCATTAAGATATGGTACATACCTCAATAGCTCAAGAAACTTGGTCATATACTCTTCATCTGTCATTGGCCCCATCTTTAACTCATAGAATTATTTAGCCTATTGTAATAGTACCTTTCTGACAAGTATTTATTCCTGAAAAGCATCTTGAATTCCTGCCAACTCAAGTCATTTGCCTTGATGTCTCTAACTCACTTAACATCTTCCCACCAGATGTATCCTTTACCTTTCAAGCTAAAGATAGATATTCGAGCCTTCATGTTATTTGTGTACTCATGCAACTCAAATAATTTGTTCATGCCAAGTGTCCAAGCCTCTGCATCTTCCAGCTTCTTCACATCTCCATCAAAAGCAGGTGGTTTCTATTTCTTGAATCCATCCAGAAAGTACCCCCTATCATTCCTCCTCTAAGGGTGATAGCGACGATGATCATGATTTCTATCAAAACCAAAACTAGAATAACATTTGTACTCTTCGCCCCTCCTTTCCGAAGTGTCCAACATCTTGCCATCTCTCACTGTGTCAAATCTATCTGACCTACGTCTGCGAGGAGATCTATTTCCACATGATCCATTAGTTCCATCCCCATGTGCATGGATGATTTGAAGCAACCCTTGCTGCTACAAGTCTGACAAACTCTAAATAAGTATAGCATTAACCTCTGCTTACTTCTTTGATGCCTATATGATTCAGTCATTATCTACCTTACAACTCCTTATCTCTTCATTCAAGCTTCTCAGTGTATCGGCCAAATCAGAAGTATGCCCCATGCCACACTGCTCATCTGATGCATAGGGATATTCTAAATAGTATACCACCTTGCTAGCCCTTTGATCTCTTTCTTGTAATGCATAATATGCCAGATAAAGCAAATCACAACAAACCAGCATACCTTAGTATATCTCAGTGAGGATACCTTGTCTACAAGATCACCAATTCAACATGATACATGTATAACATAATCATAACAACTTATAAACATACACAAATAAATGTATCAACACATAAATATCACTCTAACTAGGATCCAATCATCAATGCAAGGACATATCAACAATGCACGTTATGACCTCATGCATGACAACAACCATTAATCCATAGTACACATTGCTACATGAAATCGACAATATGCATAAGCAATGCCTAACCAACTACAAATATGCATAACCGCATGTAGTCGAACGTGATCGATCAGTTCTTGTAATCAACCTACAAGACTTATACATGTAATTAAAATATTCAAAATGTAACCTAACATACAAGGATGTAATTAGGCAACATGAACTCAACATGTAAGTGACAAATAAGCATATACAGTCAGTCACATACTCATGTCAATTACTTTTCATGAATTCAACATCAAATTCTCCATGATAACCATACTAAAACCCTAATCCATCATCAAGCAAATGCAACAAGTATATAAGTGTAAGAGACACACATGCAACTGACATGCATGCATGCATAAAACATTCAACCCATTCAGTTTGAGAGTTGAACCATGCTCTGTTACCACTCTATAACACCCTCCTCCCACATCCACCCAAGTAACCATGCCAACCGGGGTAAACATGACATGAGAGTCTACTATGATCAGTTTCAACCTCCTAGGTAACCTTAAGGAAGTGGAACCAATGGAACATCACACAGATTCATTTAACATCATAAACAGAACCCTTAGGATACAAGTCAACCACTCAGACGACTTGTCCTTGGGTCCCACTGTTGTTTTGGACCTCTTGGTCCATAGTCACTCATCCTATGGGAAAGAGGGTGACCAGAGACCTAAAGTCACTCTCATAGGCCTGCCAGCCAGCGACTATGGACCAAACTTTCTAGTTTTGTGCCAGCGACCCCAGGAATTAATCCACTTTTTTAGGCCCAAAGCCCAGGCCACCGCCCAAAAAGGAATGAAAAATCAGAATCAAGTAAAGTACAGGGAAACAATAATGCAAAAGTAAATAGTTGATCCAGACCTTAACCAAACCCCTACTAGCCAAGACAGGCATTTCATCAAACATATTATCAACATGTAACCTATAGGTGTAACCAACAAAATTAAGTGTAGGGATCTCTTACTTATCTGATAATTGCTACGAACCATTGTTTCCTCATGTCATTTGTTGCCTTATCACTTATTAGGTCATAGATACAATATCCATTCAAATACAAGTAAAAACATGCTGAGATCCAAACATATCTTCTGCCATAAAATGTACATATAACCAGCATAATAGGGATAGAAATACCATAAACATATCAGTCATCAAAATCCATATATACACCAATACATTTACACATGAAAATCAATGGAAGTAATTTGTAATTAATCATGCAATGAACTAACCGATGATGTGACTACCACATTCCACCCGACCATAGATTGGTTGAGCCAAGTCTCTCTTTAGCTAATCACTCGCATGCCATATTCCAAGCATGAATGTGGGACTCATAGAAAACATCAAAAACACCAATCAATGTGGATTCCACCGGATTTCTCCACCTACATCGTGAGGAATTTGAGTTCCCCCTAGTCTCTCAGGCTTTACCGTGCATTTGCAGTTTGATCTAGGGATCACTAGGCCCTACATCAAGACATGCTCTCCAAGATTTACCGTGCATTCCATCCCATAATCACTGGGCCCAATGGAGAGAAAATCCACCTCTTGGCTTTACCGTATATCCCCTCGTTCACCGGCAAGGATTCCTAGGCCCATCGAGGCACAAAAATATGGATTTTCTGCAACCCACAGCTCGGTTCAGGGGCTACTAGGCCAGTGGATTTTTGCATCCTCAATCTAGTTCAGGGACCACTACCACCATGAGTTTGTCGATTTGGAGATCCACCCCACTCAACTTCAAATCCAATCTGACCATCCCACACAAACAGTATGAGAGGACCCATCTCATCAAAGCTATCAGGAAATGGCAAAGCTAGGCTAAAAATATTGTCACACCTGGAAAAATCCATGCCATGGTAGAAAATAAATTCATGCAATCCCATGCATACCAAATCTAGCAAGGAAAATACATATGTAAGTCGATCCCTGTAATGAAGCCTAGTGTAGCTGCTTGATCTTTCCTTTCCTTGCTTGATCTTTGCTTCCTCTTGCCTTCTTTGCCTTTCTTGCTCCAATGCCAGAGTGCTCCAAGAAAACTCTAAGTGTCCAAGAGTATGAGAGAGAGAGAATAATGAAAGAGATCCAAAGCTAAACTGATAAAAGGTTACCAATAGATCCTCAGAAGCCTTTTTATGAATGAGACCTTTATTTCCTTCATTTTCCATTATTTTCCTTCATTTTCCTCCTCACATGCAACGTGTGACATTTCACCTCCTTTTTCTCTTAATTTCCATTATTTTCATAAATAATTGTGCCAAAAATGTCATTTTGCCTTTCCAAAGCCTTAGCCATTGCCTTTGCCAATTTCACCATAAACAACCAAATGAACACCCCCTGGGATGTCTTACCCAACATTCAGCTTGGAATAAGTGTCCCATTCATCTGTGGTTATTGTTTTTTATCTTTTATTACGTGGAATTTTCACCAGGGTTGTTACACTGCTTCTCCAGTAGACCGAGATGGAGAAAATGGTTAATGACCTTAGTGAGGAAGTCTGTGCATTGGGTATTCACTTATCAATATTGTAAATCATGAGAATTGGTAATCTACAATCGACTTCAAACAATGAAGGCCCCAGTGGTGTCACTGGTGGAAAAATAATTCGTCAGCTTAGAAGAGATGCTATTGATGAGAACAACCATTGATAATATTGTAACTTGTTGCTTTCATTCGAGCTCTACACTAATGTTTTTGAATGATGCTATGTAAATTTTGTCTAATTCTAGGTAGCTTTGTGGAATATATAATGTTAATGTATTTAGTCTAAGATGGAACATCAACCTCAACACTTGTAATTTTTTTAAACAATCTATGGTCAATAGAAATTTTGTACTAGAAAAGTTATGAAAGGTTTATGGTCCCTAATCTAGATTTATTAATATGGAAACATTTACCCATATTGTTTAAAAAAAAAACTTTGTGGATATCCCTTAACAGAGATGATATTTATGTTTGAACATTCAATGAAAAAAATTGTGTAATTACAGCCTAGTGCTTCTTTTTGAGTATTTTTTTTTATTCCATTAAAGCTTATCACTTTAGAGGGTTTCCTTTGTGTTGATAGGAAAATTTTACCACCAACAGTTAGGGGATCTCCCCGGTGCAAAATCCCAACTAGACTCTACCCCATTTGGTATGGGAGCCCCATCCTATACGTGGGCTCTACTACCACCATGTTGTTTAAAGATTCTCTTTGGACAAAATGAACAACAAACATTAGAGAATGAATAAAACTTTCAAGAAACATAATTTAAGAATCTTTATGGAAATCTAAAATGTAAAATGCTATGAAATTAACATCGGTTAAATAACATGGCATGAATATCAAAGGAAGCAATGCTAGCAAGACTTCAACTAAAACTCACACATGAGATATATATTTGTCTATTGATCGTAAATTAGTTCATAATCGATAACAAACATGAAAGCATATAAAATCATACAAACCCATAAATGGTATATGCTTAAATCAATAAAAAAAATTATTTAATTTAAACACAATGAAAGCAAAGGATATACCATCATATCATTGCAAGAAGAATCTTACAATGTCTGACAACTCAAGGGAGGAATTGCATAGTGAATCTCAAATAGCTTCAAATAATAAGTTGAAATAACACCATCACATGAAACATCCATGAATTCCACACGTGGAAATGCAAAGCCACTACTTGAATCCTCAAACCTTCTATTAGCTCTCAAACAATATGCACAAATTGAGTCCAAAACTAAAGGTTATTTACATCTAGCCATGGGAGTTTATTTATAGAAGGTAGGGTGATCTTTCACCTACCATGACCTTTCATCTACCCTCATGACTCTTTAGCTAGGCTTATGACCCATTTCACATTCCACGTAACTCTTTCTACTCTAAATTCTAATTTACTATTAACAAAATACAAATCGCACTAATATTAAAGAAAAAAATCATTCTCAATCAGCTATTCTAGTGATGGAGAGATATGGAACATCTTCTTGCAAATATCGAATTAGGTATGCTTTCCATAGCTTGTATTCGCTTGCGAGTGTTGGGATCTTATGTTGTAACTCATCCTTATGCCTCGTAAGGCATTCTAGTGCATTTGGTATCAATGCTGGCTTTTTGAACTGTACCTGGTTTGACAACATCATGAGCTATGTGTACAACCTTACAAGCTCAACTACATATTGATAAATCACTTCTTTTGTAGCCTCCAAATCGTCTCTTGCAGTAGCTTGTTTAATGGGATCCATAAATGATTGAATCTCGTGCTTGAATTATTCTTTAGATTTGGTTTTGCCTAATGGACCAATGGAAGGTATCTTTTGCATCTCAACAAGAGATTCCAATCTACCATGTAAGGTCTTATATGAGGTTGTTAGCCCATCCAATTCCTTGCTCAATTTTTCATGTAACTACATCTTGATACAGACAATGACCTTATCATTCTCATTTGTTAACCAATTTTTCCTTGGGAGCTCTTCGAGTGCATTAGGGTATAAGTTGGTCCATTAATATATGTGATTGACTACTAAGGTGGCTAGTTTGATCATCAATCCTCTATCTTTTGAATGATTATGCATGCTTGGGAATGGAGCCATCAATTGATGCAATACCATCATCTCATTATAAACTAGATCCATTACTTCTTCTAGTATCTTAACCTCTTCCATAATGGATGCCTGCAAATCCTTACTTTGGTTGCGAGAGATGAGAAATCCTTAGTTCTCGTTCTGCAACTGAATAATCCTTTGCTTAGAGGAAACCAAATTTTCATTTAAATCTACATTTTCTTTGGTTAATCAATCCATATCCAATTTCATAGCATCTGTAAAAGTGGTTCCAACATAAGATAGCATGCTAGGGCTTGTCATAGTGTTCACAACTATCTCCCTTTCTATAACCACTGATATTAGCTTTCCTAGGTTTTTGGCCAAGCACCTGCACCTTTCATGCATGATATTGCATTGGACTTGGTTAAAGGTAAGCCTAGAGATATCCAATACCTCTTCCTCTTCTTCTTCTATGATTTCTAATTCCTACAATGGGATATGTCCATCGTTGATAGGAGTAGGCGTCAAGACATCCGAAATTGGGTAACTCCAATTGCATTTAAGAGCTCTTTGACTGATTATCTTCTATTTATTTATCTTCTTGTTATTTGGAAAGTAGATCTTGTTCGAGCTACTTGGACAAGGCCTCTAGTTGTTGCTTGGATTCTTCCTCTTCCTTCCTCTTCCTTCCCTGTTCTTCTTGCCTTCTTTGTTCTTCTTCTCTTTTTCTTAATGCTTCTTCTGACTTCCTTTTGAGTTCTTCCTCCTCCCTCTTCTTCTTCATTTCTTCTTCTTTTTTCTTCTTGGTTTCCTTTGTGTTCATTCTTTTTTGGTTTTCTTTTATTTTCTTCTTTTCTTTCCATGTTTTCAAGTATTCTTCTTCTTCTTTGTTTTTCCTTAACTCTTCCTCTTCTTGTTTCTGTTGAGCTTCTTCCTAATTTTTTTCTCTGAGACTCTTCTTCTTTCCACTTCTACTGAACTTCTTCCTCTTGTTGTTTCCTTTTGGATTCTTGTTTATCTTCCTTTTGCTTCTTCCACTTTATTTGTTAGCTTCCTACTCTCACTTCCTCTTAGAAAGGTTGATCTAGCTTCTAAGCTCATGCTTTCTTGGGTATCATTCTCATTTGGTTCTACTTCTTCAACTTGTATGATTGCTACGAGTGACTTGGAATCATTGTAACCATTTTTAATCTTTTCCTCCTCTTCATCAGTGAATGTAACATAAGCCTAGCCAAACCTAATTTATTTGTAGTGCGCTAAGGAAATGCTCATTGGGTTCTAGTTGTGGAAACTCAACTCAATAAAATGAAATATTTTTAGGTCTTTAGCTCCCACTTTTTCATCATTAAATCCTTTTATAGTGTATGCTCCAATGTCCAATGGGAAGACAGACCATGGTCCCTTCTTTCCTTTCACCAAATTCGTAAACAATCCAATGGTTATTTGGTAAGCAACCTCATGTAATACCACTTTATCTATAATCAAGGTGGGGAGATAATGATGAGGCTGATAAGCACCGAAGACCCTGATATAAGTGGCCTCTCCAATCGAAAACCAATTTGTGATATCATGAAGAGAATTCCTAGCTCTTTCTGACATGCACAAAGGCTCTTCACCAAAGAGTGAACTATATAGAAGGGAAATAAAATACTCCATAATATTATCATCCATGACCCTATAGCCTATTCTCCATAATCTCTTATACTATATATGTACAAGATATTCTTCCTTAGGGGTCAAATTTATGCCTAAGCCTTCAAAGTCACACTTTGCACACATTGCATCTAATAGGTAAGAAGACATATAAAAATATGATTTCTCTCCTCCCACTGGATTATTTTTTGCATGAGAATTTGATTTGAGATTTGATGCAAGTATGCTTTCCCAATTGAAGATTGTTCCTTTTGTGGAAAATGAGTGTATCAATAAGACCCAAGTTTCCTGGAAGGTTTCCGAACCTGGTTTTCCATATAGACTGTTCATCATAGTGCCCAAATTTGGTATACTTTGTTGAGGGATTTCATCTTATGGACTCTATATTCCCTGTGCCTAAACTTGCATGGCTCTCGCCACTAGGATTTCAACACATCCTAGTATGACCCATCAATTTTGGAGAACCATATACTATTGAAAGCATCTTAATGCTTGGGGAACTTGTAATAGCTTGAAATGCCAGTTGCAGTGAAGGATGCCACCATTTTTTCATCATAAATCTTGGATGTGTATTAATCTACATCTGTGTGTTGAAGGATCCATTTTATGGCCTTTGTGCACGATAAAAATGGTGGGTGCACTGCAACCTTGTGTAGCTAGGAGTTCTTCACATTGATGTATACTTGGAAATCCACCTCACCTTGTGGGATCTCTTTTCTTGAGAAATTTGAGTAGATTTCTCCTCATGAGAGCTTTGTTTCCTTATCAATAAAATAGACAGTGTCACCATAGATGGTAAATTTCATAGGGCTAACCATGACCCCTTCTATACTACTTTCAATCCTCTGAGAGCTCCTTCTTGATCATATTATAATGGGTGAAACCATTTCTCTATAAGAGGGTGATATACTGAGGTAGTCCAAGAGAATGGTACCTCACATCTCGAAGATATTCACCAATGAAATAATGTTAGCTCAAGCCTATGATAATCACTAATTTCACAAGAAAATAATGAAGGTTTAGGTCAAGTATTGGGATGCCAAGGCTTAGTGGATCAGGCATGGTAGGAAGGAAACCATCACACAGGTTGCACACTCAAGGAATAGGGCAGGTCACATTTCATTGTCACAGTGTCACTGAAAACTATCTTTGCAACTTGTGACCTAAAGGGCGGGTATAAACTTATCCCAAATCCATCTCAGAGTGAGAGCACAAATTTTAATCCTATTGCAGGTCACAACTATAGTTAGCAGTGTTAAGGAATAAGAATGTGATTTGTGATCATATCTTAGTCGCAATTCATAATCCTAGCGTAGGTCACAACTGAGGGTCGCAGTTTCAGTGAGGGTTAGAAAAGTTACTAACGTTACAAGGATAGAGAGAGAGAGCATTCAAATCACAAGTTTTACTTCTAGATCCACTAAGGAATGTAAGTGTGGATCGCGACCTATGGGCTTCAATATCCTTGCGCTCTAAGAATATGAACATGCCTTTACAGAATAAGTCACCTAGATGAACCTTAAGTGGTTTAAGCTACAAAGGATAACAAAGGGGTTTCTATGTTTACAAGAATTGCAAGTAAGGCCCAAGGGTTTTCCAGGGTATATCAATGATATAAAGTTTGGGTCATGCCACAAAACAAATATGATGGATTAACACAGTTCAAAATATATATCGCTTGACTGCATAACTAATGAAACCCAACACAAATGCAACTCATTATCAAATTAATTTGAGCCCTGGCTTATACATATTTGCCATTTAACATTGTTGAATTAATGAACATGAATATTGTGGCTCGATATCGTAATCAAAAGAAATATGAGAGGGTTTTAGCATAGATCTTGAGTGAAAAATTAAGGAATAAAATAGGTCAGTGTAGCATTTGGGTGAATGAGGCCACAAGAGCCAAGTTCGGTAACTAAGAAGATAATGTAGAGAAATAACTTGATATTTGAGCATATAATTGATGCTAAAAGGTAAGAATTGAATGTAAACAGGGCTAGGTAAAAACGAAGATTGGACACTTGGAAAATGAAAAAGGAACAATGATTGCAAGGGCTATATGTTACTTACTAGGTCGCAATTGCAAAACCTAGCCGGAGGGAGGTTAGATCATTCATTCTAGAGGTAGAGAAAATTGGAATGAGAGAGTGTTGTGCTTTATAAAGTGACAACACATGTGGTAGGGGTCACAATTCATAAATGTGACCCTATGTTTATCGTGTGCGTTGAGGTCAATGACGTTGCAAGTCGCAATTGTAGAACACAATGATAAGTTGTTGTGATTTCACAATGTGATTTGTGACTAATAGTGTATGGAACTTAGGGAAGGTCATAGATCACAGTTTTAGTGGTCAGTGAGGCTACCACTACAAATTCAAGATGTGATTTGTGGCCTAGAGTTAAAAGGTGCTTAGAGGAGGTCGCAAATCACAATTTCCATGGCTAGTGAGACTACCACTGCAAATTGCAATTGTGATTTGACATTGGGTTGACAAAAGAAAGATTTGAAACTTTAAGGATAACTTTCCTAATAGAAAAATGAAACCCTAGCTAGGTTGAAGGAGGAGATAGACTTAGGAACCATAAACAAAGCATGCTACAGAGTTAAGCAAGGGGTCTCCAAAATTTTGAAAAGGTAAAAATTTTGGGGCTGTTGTAGTGGCTACAACACCTTGGATACCTCTAAGCTCAATTTCCTTTCCTTCTGAGCTAAATATTATGAAGATATATTGAAAATTAAAGTTCATGGTTCCCAACAATTATAACAATTGGACCCTTAATACAACATCAATACCATCCATTTGTATTGAAACCATGGAACTATCCAATAAATTCTCCCCCATCTTAAGCTTAATACTATGACACTTCCCTAAAACATTTATGGTACCTTCACCTACAATCATTACTTGAATCTTTGACAATGGATATACAAAACAATTGTAAAGTTTTTCTAATTTGTAATTGATGAAGTTATGGGCACTTCCAAAATCAATCAACACGATTACCTTTTTCTTTTTTATATATCATTCCATGTTGAGGGTTTATGGAGTATTGATCCCAACCAATGCATGACAAAATATTGTTAGAGTACTATCTTCAAGCTCTAGATATTGTGATGGTTCTAATTATTTATCTTATTCCTCTTTAGAGTTCATGTAGGATAATTTATCCTCACTACACTTATTCCCCTTATCGTGCATGTTGTCAAAATTGAAGCATAACCCTTTTACTTTTCTTTCATCCATTTGTTGAAGTGTCAACCTTGTTGTTGAGTGAGGTTATGTGAGGGAGCCTGATTTTCTCTATATTTATTAGTAACCAATTTTCTAGTAGCCATATTTTACTTTCAACTTTCCTTTCCATACTAAAAGAATTCTCTAGATATTTGGGTTCAAAGAGACACACCTCATGTTGGATTCTTTCCTTTAAACTTCCCATAAATAGGTCTACAAAATTTTCCTTTAAACTGTTTTTTACTTTGAAACTCAAATTTTGGAATTGTTGATTATGCTATATAATTGGAAATTTTTGTCAAGAATTATCAATTGACTAAAGGATGTATAGCTCTTAATATCCACATAATGTGTTATCAATTCCTTTATAAAAATGGACCAAGATATATCAAAGTCAATTTTCCTTTCACAAAGCCATCGATATCATACTTTTTGGCCATGCTTTAAAAAAAGGATACAATGTTTAACTTTTGTAAGGCTACCACTTGGTGTAGATCAAAGTGAAGTTCCATTTGGGATAACCATGTTACAATATCATTACCACAAAAATTCCTCTATTGTTCTTCAAAATGTAGTAGTTCTTTAGTTATAACTTAAAGCCCTAATTATGTGAATCTTGAGCTGAAATTCATGATTATGGTTATGTAATTAAATATTTGTGCTCTCTAATTGTGGTAAAATACTCCCCATAGGTGATTGAGTTATAATACAATTATTCTCCTTATTTTCATGATTTTCTTGGATATCAATATCCCTTTTAGGAAGATCCTTTAATAGAAAGATTTGTAATTATTTTATGGTTTTTTTTTTCTTCCTTATTTTCATTCATCTTTTTTTCCATTTCATCCATCATTTTTCTTTTAATTATTTCTTGAAAACTTAATCAATCTAAATTTTTCAACATACACCATCCATTTCATTAATTTTTTTTCTCTAATTGGGAAAACCTAAATTCTAATTCATCACTTTCTTCATAAGTCTTGGATGATTCGTTAGCAAGTTTAATTATCATAGTATATTTTGGATCTTTCTTTGGAGCCATATGATAAAATAACAATACTCCTCTTTATCATGATTTCCAATCACCCAAAAATAATGGATCTTCTAATCAAAAGTTGTGTTACTTGTAAATTACGTGCCTTTAAAACCTTAGTCTAGAGGATATTTGAATGGTTAGCCTTTTTCTTGATATATCTATGATATTTGAGCCATTTTGAATTTGAAACTTTGGTTTATAATAATCTCATATGTCTTCTCTGCAATTGCATATTGTTTGGCTAGAATTTGATGTGTGAGGGAATCTTATGGTAATTTTCCAAAAACTTGTTAATTTTTTACCTCTTCCTACAAGCAAACTTGTATAACGTGTCAAGTCTCCAATTCTTCACATATAATTCCAAAATTTTTACTTGTAATACTTCTATATGTTTCCTAAGACCTATGAATATTTCACAATATGAAAAGTCCCAGAAAAGAAGTTATAACAAAAATATGAAGCTAACATGTTTTAAATTGATTTCATGATCCTTCACAAACCCTAACTTCCACATAATATATTTCCAAAAGTATAGAGAAACAAACTCTAAAATTTGAACCCGATGATCACAAATATTGTTTTTCAAATGAACCAAGTTTCACCTCTATAACCTCCTAGAAAAAAGCTACAACGAAAATGCCAAAATGACCTATTTGAGACTATTCAAGAACCCTAACTTCCTTAGATCACACCTCCAAAATTATAGTAAACTAATATTTGAAATTTGAATAAGATGTTCCCAGGAGAACCTTAATATGTTTTAAGTTTCACCTTTTGAAACCTCCCAGGAGAAAAATTATAGTGAAAATTCTACGACGACACATTTGAAGCAGTAAAGCCTTGGGATCATGAACTCTAATACCAAAACTTATGAACCTTGTGCCTTAAAAATGATAAGAAACTAATAATTATATTCCTCTTCGATGAGGAGACCTCCTTTTATAATTAATACAATGCACAAGACAAGATTTGATGATCCTAAGACTATGTCTCGTTAGTATATATATACGAGACAAAGGGTACCCTTATAATAAAATGAGACCATGAAAAGTTCTAACTTACATAGCAATATATTACTAGAAATGTAATCACTCCATATCTATGGCTTAATAAGGAATTTTAGAATACCAGGAGCATTATTTAATTACTAAACAATATATATATATATATATATATATATATATATTATTATTATATATATAAAATTTGAAGATAATTGCTTGAAATACTTTTTTATTAAATTATCAATCTATAATTTAGAAATTAACATGTTTTTAAAGAAATAAAATAGTAAAAATATTTATATAAATTTATTATATGAAATAAGAACACGCAATATAATCCAAAACTGATTGTATAGATAAAACATAAATAATGTTAAGCCTAATGTAAACCCATTTAATCCTAAAATCCTTATTAAACCTTACATAGTGAGTGATTACATTTCTAGTGTATGTAGCTAAAACTTTCTATGGTCTCATTTATTATAAATATACCCTTATCTCTTGAATTATTAAATAATATTTCATTAAAAAAATTATATAAATATATATATATATTATAACTAAAATTTTAACAAACATAACAAAAATAAAAATAGTAAACATAAAAAAAATGCATACATATCAAAGAATATATGATTAGATAAAAGATAGCATTGCTTTATCATTTTGTTAATGTTTTTACCAATGTAAAGGAGAAGAATTTTGTATAAATCCACGTAATAGGTTATAGTGTATAATAAGAAGTTGTCTTTTAAAATATAATATAGTTATTGATTTTTAATTTAATTTTTTTTTTGGCCAAGTGGTGTGACTCTTGAAATGATTGCATGTTTAACTTTTGGTTTGAGAAATTGTGACCCAGGGGCATCTAAGTTGTCCAAATCACCAGAGATTGCACCTGGCCCATGCCACACCAACACTTAACATGGTTGGATTTTTACCCATGGAGTTTCAATCTTGTGATCTTCACAACATGGAATGCCTTAATAATGCACCATATCACCAATTATTCTATGACCAATGAGCCATTATTTTTTTGTTGGTTTGACCCAAAGGGGATTTGAACATTGATTTCATAGTTTACACAATACTTCATAACATAGTGATTACCAATTGAGTTGCCCCTAGAGCTATATTGATCTTTAATTTTAAAATGAATATAAAAATTTATTAAATAGTTATAAATTTACAATAGTATTTGAAGTAGTATATGTTAAAATGGATAATATAGTTGTTCTCTTAGTCTGAAGGTTAAAGTGAGGTTGTTGGTACTAGGTCAGCCCATTAGACATACTCATTTAAGAGTTCACAAGGCCCATAAAACTCAAAGCCAATACATCAATATTCATAGGCATGGAGGCATCACAAGAATATTTATAAAGGCATTAAAAGCTTATCATGTTACTAGTCAAGATTTGAATCCAAATGAGAAAAATAATAACCAATTTGTCCAATCACCCAAAATAACTCCAATTAACAAATCATTTTATATATTTATATGTTATGTAATTTAAAATTTATTAATAATTTTTTATATCTGTTATTTATATATTTTAATGTTGATGATTAAATTTTTTAAAACAATTTTTTTTATTAATTAATTTAACTTCGTTATTTATTATTAATTTAATTTGAACATTGTACTTATATTTATATGTGTTCTTTGATTTTGAGTGAATTATTAATTTTGTTTGGAGTTTGTACTAATGAATTGGACATAACATGTTTACGTGGAAACCCATACAGGAGAAAACCACAAATCTTCTTTAATTTTAATGTAAATGCAAGCACTAACTTCAATTTACATCAAATTATGTAGGCACCAACTTACAGAAGGTTCCAAACCCCTTTTCTTTGCAAGCACCCATTTGCTGGAAGCACCAATTGCCATTGTTTATAGGCACTGACTTGCTGATCTTTATAGACACCTACTCGAAGGATACTCCAATCCCCTGATAGCCAATTTTTTGTAAACACTTCAATTCTCTATTAATGTAAGAAATTTAAAAAGAAAAATTGCATGGAAAATTCCGGGTTTACATTTTATCATTAAAAAATGTATTAACCTTAGAGCTTTAAAATGTAATAAACATATTGAGAATATAACCCTAGGCTTAAAGCTTTAAAATGTAATAAAATTATTGGGAATTTAGAAGAATTGTATTGGGTGATACAGAACGAGAACAATGTATTGAAAATTAAACGATCGTAATTTTTAATATTATATTTAATATGGGTATGAGAACACTAATAACAATATGAGAAACATTTTATTGAAGTGGTATGGAGGATATCGCGTAGAAAAAGATTGAAGAATTATTAGAATTACGTATAATGAAAAGGAGATGAAATATATTTTCTGTTTAATATGGGTATGAGAAGATCTGGAATGTGTATAAGATAGGTGGAGAATTTATTATTGGTATTGTGATTGTAATTATCGGTAATGATGATGAAAATGATTTTTTTAGATGGTAATTTTATTGATTTGAGGTTTTTGTGATTTATATTTTGTGTGTTATTTTCTAAAGTCATTACTTGAAATTGATATTTGGAATCATTTTTTGAGAATGGTTAGAAATGTCGATTCCAAAAATATGAATGTGATGACTTTGGATGATAACACAAAGATGATAATGTTGTTAATTTATTTTGTTTAGAAATTAATATTTTATTATATAGTACATTTATTTTTAATAGTTTTAAATTGGTATTATAAAAGATAAATATTTCAAAAAAATAATGTTATGATCTTAAACATTTCAGAAGTATTTATGAAGAAATTTGTGATGCAATTAAACATGCAATAAATGAAATAATATGATGAGAAGATTTTATCGAGGATAAGAATCATTTTGTTTTCCACACTAATAAGAATATAACAAGCATTTTAATTAAATGGCATGGAAGGTATCGTTGACAAAAAGAAAATCTAGAAAAAACAAATATTAGAATTTCATATAATGTAAAAGAGACGAAATGCACTTGATTTTGATATGGATATGAGAACAACTTATAATGTAAAAGAGACGAAATGCACTTGATTTTGATATGGATATGAGAACAATTTAAATGTGTACAAGATATGCAGAGAATTTATTGTTGGTGTTATGATTCCAACTCTTGGCAATGATGATGGAAATGATCTTTTTTTATGCGAAGTTGATTTATTTTGCTTAGAAAGTAATATTTCTCTCATTATAATAGATTTGTTTTATAGTGTGTCATGAATATAGCTTATGTGGAACTTATAAGCCAAAGGTGATATCTTGTTCTAACAAAAGATAGGGATGAGCTTGCTTACCTACGAACAAATATTATTGTCCTTTGAAATGTTTCTTTTGTGAAAAATATCACAAGGCATCCGTAATCTTTTTTAGCTACCAAATTTCTTTTTAAACTAAAGAACCATTCTTTATTTGACTTCAATAGGCATTTCCTACTATCACTTTCAGGTAAAATTTGAAGGATGGAAATTTATATTAAAAATTTAGAAACTTTGGCGAATCTTACTAGCCCTAACATGCAAATTATAAAATTTGTGGTAATATTTTTTTATAATATTTAAATTTCTAATGATTTCACATAATCCTTACAAAATTTTAGCGATTTTTAAAGTTAAATGATTTTATATTATCAAAATTAGGCACTCATTTTAAAAAAAAAAAAAAATAGATAAAAAAAAAAAAACTTGAAAAATTAATCCCATACAATATTAACCATTAAAATTTTCTTAATTATTATTAATAAAAAAATTGTTCTAAACTTAAATTATAATTTAATATTTATTAAATTAAAAAATAAATTAATATAAAATTATTAAATTTTAAATACGATATATCGATTTTTAAAAATAATATTGGGAAAAAAATAAAAGTATAACCTAACTTATACCTTGCACCAGACCATGACCATGAGACATAAAAAATAATTTAATAGAAAATGTAAAAAAATATTAAAAATCAGTGCATATTTGCACATTGTATACAATGAAAGATTTATAACATTGTCTTAGAAGATGGAAATCACATACAATGAAAGATTTACAATAGATAGGGCTTTATAAATTTTAAAGAAGGTAAAAGCCCATTCACCCTATGAGAATGGAAAGCAATTGAAAGAGAAACCTAGCCTAAAATATTATGAAGTCCTTACCATATGAGCACATGAACCTATCCTACTTAGAGTGATGGTCACATAAAATATATTTCGAAAGGATTAAGGATTAGAACGAAGTGTCGAAAATCTATGACCTAGCCATTTCTTTCCGGGTGATTTTTTTTATTTAATGTTTTATTAAAGTTGGCTTTAAAATTTTAATAAATTCACATGAATAAATGAAGGATAATTTAAGGAGGGTTCCGCGGCGGTGATCTGCTAGGGTTGCAGGTTTGCAGATGTGCAGTTGACGGATCGGGCCATCGACGAATGTGGGAGGACCCGGTGCAGCAGTCAGGCCGGGGCAGAGAATAGAATAGCGGGGCTTCAGTTTGTCAGGTAAGCAACAATTTTCCCTGTTCCTGTCAGGAGTATTTTCTAAAGGGACAAGAGCTGAGAGGGAATGGAAAACACTTCAGGGAGGGGAGAGATCCCCTCCTTTAAGAATATAGTAACGGGGGAGAATAGTGCGAGTGGAATACAACAGAATCAACAGGAAAACTATGCCCCAGTCATGGGTAATCTGTGGCAGAAAAGGATGAAAGGAAAATGCCTACCACGAGCTCAAAAGCGGCCAAGATATGTTATCCCAATAACAAGTTGGAGGAATATAACAGCTACATGAAAGATCATGCCCTGATCTACAAATTTATAGGATATTGGCCTCCGGAGAAAGAGCTATACATGTGGATTGAACAAAGGTGGAAACCGAAGGGTCACATAGACCTAAAACTGGGAGCCCAAGGGTTTTTCACAGGCATCTTCACGAACCTGGAAGACAGAAATAGGGTCTTTGAAGAAGGACCGTATTTCATGAATAACGCAAGCTTATTCATGAAATACTGGGAGGAGAGATATAACCCAGAAAAAGAAAAGTTGTTGGAAGCCCCAATCTGGGTTAGGCTGTTTGGACTCCCCGACGAATTTTGGGATCCTGAAATTTTGGAAGGGATGGGAAACTCAATCAAAAGTTTTGTTAAAGCTGCAGAAGCTACCAGACGAGGTAAATATAACTCATATGCAAGGATCTGTGTATACATGAATCTAGCCGAACCCCTCCCAGATCATGTGGAGGTGGAGTATCACGATGAAGTGTGGCAACAACCAGTCGATTATGAACACATCCCTTTTAGATGCCGTAAGTGTCATGAATATGGGCACCTGTATAGACAATGCCCATTGAACAAGGAGGATGAATTGAAAAGAAATCAGGAGGAACATCAGAAAAACACAGGGAAAATGGAGGAGACTGACAAAGGTTTTCAACAGGTCACAAGAAGGAGACAAAGTCAAGAAAAAACTAAATCCCAACCTCAAGGAAAATCTGGTATTTCAATAAGCCAAAATAAGTTTCAGGCTCTCCAGAATGAAAATGAAGAGTATGAAGTTAATCTAGAAGATGATGAAGACCCTGGGAATTCTCCAATGGATATTACAGGCGAAAGTAAAGGGAAGGCAGTAAACCTAGGAGGAAGTTCTGAAGAACAGCCGGAAGGAAAGGTGGAGGATTTGGTAATACAATCCCCGATGGAGGTGGAAAATCAAGCCGAATGTGAGATTGAGGAAGAAAGAATCATGAAACAGCTAATCCAAGAATGGAAATATTTAGATAGCAGATTCATACCTGAGAAACAGAAACAACTGTACAAGGAAGTATTTCAGAAGTATAAGGAGAAAAAAGGACAGAACGCAGACAAATAGATAATGATAGGACCTGACCAAGGGATTGGACAAACGAGAATGGATGGCTCTGGAAAAAGCAGCAGGAAACGAGGCCGGAAGACGATGAATGAAACTATTCAGACTGTAGGAGAAACCTTGATTAACTCAGGCAAAGTGATACCTCTGTCAGAGGTATTCTTCCCCTCTTTCCAAAAGTTTTAAATGATTGTGATCAGTTGGAATATAAGAGGCCTGAATAACAAGGGTAAACAGAGGTATTTGAAAGAAAAACTGAAAAAAGAAAATCCTAGTGTTATGATTCTACAGGAGACAAAAATTTCGGTTCAACAGATTGAAGAACTCATGGCCAAGAATAAAATGCATTATGCAGTTATGGGACAAGATGCCATTGGGTCTGCAGGGGGTATTGCAATTTTGTGGAACCCGAATGATATCATCTTAGATAGTTGGACTAGTATGAGCAGAATCCTTACTGGCCTTGGTAGAATAGTAGGAACGAAAGAGCAGGTTGTCATTTCAGGGGTGTATGGCCCCCCTTCTCCCGGAGAAAAAGAAAACTTCCTAAATAGCATGAAAATCATTCGTAGGTTATATCCAGAAGTTGACTGGATAATTGGTGGTGATTTTAACCTAATCAGATCCTTAGAAGAAAAGAAGGGAGGAATAAGGAAAATGGATCACTTTATGGAGAAGTTTAATGATCTGATAGACGACCTCAGGCTTGTAGACATCCAGACTATAAACGGGATTTGCACCTGGAATAACAGGAGGGGGGGTAAAAATCAAATTGCCTCCAGGCTTGATCGATTCCTTGTTTCTGAAGGTATCATGAACAAGGATATTTTTGTAGAAGCAAAGATAATGCCTTCCCTGGGGTCTGATCATTGGCCAATCAGACTTGAGGTGGACATCAAAGTGCTCCAAGGAAAAAGACCTTTTCGCTTTGAATCCTTCTGGCTAAGAGACCCAGCATTTATCAAAAATATGGAAGAATGGTGGTGTCAAAGCACGATTCAGGGCAAAGGGAAAATGCGTATGTTTCAATTAAAACTTAAAGAGCTGAAAGAGAAAATTAAAAATTGGAACAAGAAGGAGTTCGGCAATATTATGGAGGACAAACAGAATTTGGAAAAAGAAATGGAAACTCTACAACAGAAAATGATTTTGGAAGGCAGAACAGAGGAAAGCATCAGCAAGGAAGGAACAATTCTTGGCAAACTTGAAGAAAGAAGGAAGCAAGAGGAAATTCTCTGGCGCCAGAAATTGAGAATAAAATGGTTAAGGGAGGGGGAAAGAAATACTAAGTTCTTTCATCAAGCTATGATCAAACATAGACAGAGAAACATGATTCTATCTATCAAAGATAAGAATGGGAACAGAGTGGTTGAGCAAGCTGAAATCGAACAGATCCTGATTGATCATCACAAGGAAATATTAAAGGAACCTCAAGCTGATAGAATTCATGCAATCCAGGAAATTTTCTCTGCCATCCTTCGTTTGGTCTCTGAAGACCAAAATAAAGCGTTAATGAGAGCTGCCACTTTAGAGGAGATAGAGGAAACTGTGAAAGCAATGAAGAAAGGTACTGCTCCAGGCCCCGATGGGTTCACTGTTGACTTCTTCCAGGCAGGATGGCACTTCCTAGGAAAAGAGATTCTGGAGCTGGTAGAAGAATCCAGGATGAATCAGAAGGTATGGCCTGCCCTTAACTCCACTTTCTATGCTCTAATCCCTAAAGGTGATAATCTGGAAGATGCTAATGGTTTTAGACCCATAGCGTTGTGTAATGTTATCTATAAGATTATAACATCTATGATGGCTAAGAGATTAAAACCCCTACTGGATAAGTTAATTTCTACTGAACAAACGGGTTTCGTTGAAGGAAGGCAGATCCTTGATGGCCTGGTGGTCACTCGAGAAATCATTCACTCCTTAAAAGTCAAGAAACAGAAGGGTATGATGATTAAATTAGACCTGTCGAAGGCGTATGATCGATTAAGCTGGAACTATTTGGGAAAAGTCTTGGAGAGCTTCGACTTTTGTAGGAGGTGGATTGACTGGATTCATAGTATCTCCTCCCCAAGTTTTTCCATCCTGGTGAATGGGATTCCCTCGAAAACTTTCTCTGCCACTAGAGGTCTTCGTCAGGGTGATCCTTTATCCCCCTTTCTGTTCATTTTAGCCGCTGAAGGTCTGGGTAGGTTCATCAAGAAAGAAAGAGAAGCAGATAAAATCAAAGGTCTTAAGCTCTGGGGAAATAATCTATGTTTTACTCATCAGCAATTTGTTGATGATATCATGTTGTTTGGAGAGCCAACAGTCAAAGAGGTTAAACACCTCCGAAAAATCCTGGATCTTTTTGCGGAGGCTTCTGTCCTGGAAATTAATAGGGACAAATCTTGTGTCTTCATATTTAACGTTGTGGAACAGGTCAAAGCTCATCTTACAAGACTCTTGGGTTTCAGGAGGGGTGAACTTCCTACTAAATACCTGGGCAACATTTTGGACTTTACCTCCAAAAAGATGAAAAATTGGCAAGGAATTATAGATAAGCTCAGCAATAAGGTGGCAAATTGGGCCTTCAGAACGTTAAATATAGCCGGTCGAATAGTTTTGGCAAAATCTGTCCTTCAAGCTATCCCTGTCTACCCTTTATCAATTATGGAAGCCCCCATAGGTATTTGTGTAAGGATAAGAGAGATCATTAGAAATTTTATATGGAGAGGGGCGGATCAGAAGAAAAAATGGGCCTTAGTTTCCTGGTGTCAGTTAACGGAAAGAAAGGAGAAAGGAGGTCTGGGGTTGAGGGATCCTGAGACTCTTAATAAGGTGTTGGGAGAAAAACTTTGGTGGAGATGGCTTAGGGGGGGAAATGATCTGTGGAAAATTATATGGAAAGAAAAATATAATATGTCTGAGTCAGCAGTAGAAATATTAAAGCGAAAGGATACCCCCAGAGGATCTTCGGTCTGGGACCTTGCTCGTCTCAACAGGGATCTGGTAGAAAAGCATTCTTTCTGGGAGATTAGAGGTGGCGAGGAAGCTAACTTCTGGGAGGATAAATGGAATCAGAAGGCAAGACTAAGCTCCATTCAGGGCCTACAACAGGTCCGCGACAGAATTGGAAGAGATAGACCTCTCGTCAGGGACTATTGGAAAGTTAATAACCCAGATGAAAATTGGAGGACTTGGGTGGATCTGTCAGAGTGGGAAGGAGAGTTCAACACGGACCACAAAGCTGTCTTCAGTAAGGAGGTGGAGTCAAGAAAGATTAAAGCCCGCAATGGCAGGGATATTCTCCGTTGGGGAAATTCTATGAAGGGCTCGTTCACTACTAAGGAGGCCTACTTCCTAACCTCAGATCAATCTGGAAACGATCCAAACCCCGACTGGAGAATAGTTTGGGAAAGGAATTGGCGGCCGAAAGTCTCCATATTTATCTGGTTGGCTTCAAAAAACAAAATCCTCACCTGGGATCGAATTCAAAAGAAAGGTTTTAATGGCCCATCGAGATGTTGTTTGTGTAATTCGGAGGGGGAATCCAGAGATCATCTGCTACTCCATTGCCCCTTTGCCAAGACCCTGTGGATAAACACCAAAAGATCTTTTGGTAAGCCTGAAAATGACCCCCGCGAATTCAATGATGTGGTCTTCCAATGGAATAAGGAAGTCTTTCAATGTAAAGTTGTCAGGCGAGCTTGGGACCTCATCTCTGGATTCTCCCTCTGGATGATCTGGAAGGAGAGGAATCGCAGGATATTCCTGAACTCTGCAATGGAGTCGGAAGTCATTTGGGGAAAAGAAATTAAGCTTCTGCGAGAAACAATCTTGGCGGATAAATGGGTTGGGGAAGATTGGAAGGCCAACCCGATGGAGGAAGAAATCCTGAACAGATTAAATTTAAAATTCGAAATGGTTTTTCATAAGCAGAATCCCCATCATGAGATGCGGTCTAACAGCCCGGATAAATTCTGCTATCCTAAATAAAATTTCATCAAATTGAATTTCGATGGGGCCTCTAAGGGGAACCTGGGCGAAGCTGGCTTTGGTGGTATCTTCAGGGACAACAGTAATCAGGTAAGATGGATTTTTGCTGAGTGGGGGGGGGGAGATGACAAATAATGAGGCAGAGTTTTGGGCTCTGCACCAAGGCTTACGAATTGCGGTCAGAAACGGATACTCCAACCTTGAAATCACAGAGGACTCTCAGATCGCGGTGGAGATGTTGAAAAAACTCTGCAATGGCCGGAATTGGGAAAAAGTCTCGAGTAGTTGGCGATCAGCGGGAATAGTCCAGGAAATAGCAGAGCTCTTGCCTCGCATTGAGTATAAGGTGATAAACCATGTGAGGCGGAAAGGGAACCAGGCGGTTGACTTCCTGGTGAACTGGGGATGCAGAGGCCGCGGCAGCTCGGTGGATGTCCAATGGAGAGCGGTGTGCGGGCATCAGGAATGGTCAGACCTGGAAACCATCATCAAGGCGGATCATGACCAAGCCATAGGTAGAGAAGTGGAGCGCGATGAGCTGGAGCGTCAGAGGGACGTGGAGAGTCCAGCCCATGTAGGCTTATTATGATTAAGAATCCCAGGAGAATGATACCGCTCCTGCGGAGCCTTGGGGAAGGACGGAAGTTAGGACATGCGGTTAAAGATCGTCAGAGAGGCCTGGGTGATGAGATCGGTGATCGTCATGGGAGATCAAATCGAGAAGGTACGCGATCTGAGGAGAATTCTTTGCCTCACATCAACCCAATGGTAGATCCGGACTGGCGTGGTAATGGCGAGTACATGTCAGAGGTTGTAATTAATAATAAATCAAACCAGATGTTTGATAGGAATTGTCATGCTTGCGGGAAAAGATGGCAGGATTCGGGCAGACGGAAGGATAGAAGGAGCAGGCTCCGGGATTCTATAAAAACCCGCATGCAAAGCACCCACCCTCAGAGAATTGTAACTAGTTGCGGCAGCGCGAAAGGCGTCACTGGTTGTCTGAGGGCCTCCTGCATTTCTTTCAGCCGTTATTCGGTGAACGGAATGATGGAAACAAGAAAGAAGGCTCGGCTTGCAAAGGAAGTGGAAGCTGCGCGGACCAAGGTGACTGATAGGAAAGGTAAAGGGATTGCGAAGGAGGAGGTCCCGAACGATGTATTTGAGGTCCCAAACACTTCAGACGAGGGAGGGAGCAGCGACCCGAGTATGAATGCCGAAGAGTGGGAACGGTATGCCATGGGTGTCAGTCTTAGGAGCCGGCGTGGTCGAAGGGTTCCTACGCGCGGGTGTCGGAGGCGGGTCAATCACGATGGCTGCGAGACTGCTCCCAGCCGTGGTCAGAACAGCGCGGCCAGTAAAGCCCGGGGTAGCAAGAAAGAAACCCCTGAGCCGAGCCGTCGTCCTGGCAGGAAGGCCAGGCAAACCTTTGAGCATAAAATCCAGCGGGCAGAACGTGCTTACGTTCAGAACACCAACCCGAAAATCAGGCGCATCATCCAGAATATGGAAGACAAGGCAATTCAGGCCCAATCGGAGTCGGAAATGGAGGATTGGGAGCTGCTGGTTCATGACCCTGGTAATACAAGAGGAAGGATGTCTCTTTTCAAACAATCCCTTCATATGTATTGGGTAATGAAACGGTTGCTGGCCAAAGCTTTGGAGCAGGTGGCCTCTGAAATGGCTGAGATGGCTCAGGGTGTTCCCAACTTGAGGCGTGAACTCCGGATCCTGCAAATCTCCATGGAGATGCAAGGGAAGCAACTTGAAGAGATTCAACAATTGCTCAAGGCCAGCCAGCAGAGGAGCTCCAAGGAGGACTCTCCAATCTTTACTAATGCTGTTGAGTAGTTTTAGTTCTTGTCTCCCTTCTGATGATTTTGCGGTATTTAGGTACTTTAGTCAGCTTCCCTCTTTTTGTAATGGACATTTTATACATGCATATCACTAGAATTAGACTAGGGAAGGACTGTAATATCTATTTAGCCAGGAAAAAGAGACTTCGTGACTTCTTTTTTTGGTATGGTGTTAAAAACTTTAGGTGGATACTCTACTCGGTTTCCCCTGGTGGGCGGGTAGCTGGTCCACTAATTTTGATGTAATTTTCTGATATGTTAATAGAAAATGAGATGCGCCACCTTTGCCTACAAAAGAAAAAAAATGAAGGATATTTTAATGTTTATGAAATTAAAAATAGTTTATGAGATTATTAATTTTTTTTTGTAATTTAATTATTTATGAGCTGACTCAATTTTCTAATAGGGCTTTCACTGAAAATACAATATCAAGGAATCAATGCTAACATACTGCCATAATTGTCCCTGATGCCTTTGAAAGCATCACATTCCTAAATGAAATGCTTTTCTGATTCCACTGTTCCAGAAGTGAAAAAGTACATACCCATTCTTCCCAAGCTTCTTTAGGTCTCTTCCACCGTCTCGTTTCACACCAAAGTTGATGTGAGTTAGTTCTTAATTGAGCTATAAGAATCTTTGCTCTCCATGGAATGCTAGCTCCAATGTACTCTTTTTGTTGAAGATCACAAGTGGGGTTGAATTCTTGAACATCATACTTCTTTCTACCCAACTCTTTTCCCCATATATACTTACATATCTTCTCCATAACAAAATTCTTTAACTCCTTGCTATTTGTGGGACATGCATTGAGGTAAATCTTCCATTTTTGCATCCATTTGTTGTTTTATCTCATCCATGATTTCTTTCTTTCACTCATGCCTTCATTGAAGATAGCTTTTGGCCATCTACTTGCTCCCATTTGCTCAATTGTTTTTAGATACCTTATAAGACGCACCATAGCAATTGCTTTGATGGGAGTTGCTCTTGTTTCACTCAACATTATCTCATAAGGAACCAAACTTTTTATTTTGAACTTGCTCATGATCATGCATTTTTGAATTTTCTCAGTTTGTTTCCATTTTAAAACAGGGATGCTACTAGCCCACAGTTCACACCCATATAACATCACTAGACAAACTAGGAGTCCAAAAAGCACTTTAATCGTTTTCCAATCCCATAACTCTGCCTCTCTACATTTGCTTTGAAGTGCATATAATGTTTTCCAACCTTCTAAAATTATCTTCTTTATGCAGTCCTCCCAATTAAGCTTGTTGTTGAAATCGATCTTGAGGTACTTGTATTCATTTACTTCTTCAAGAATGTTGCCTTCAAAGAAAAATATAGACTCAAAAGTACAAATCTAACTTTAATCAAACTTTTTCATTTAATTTTTTATTAAAGTTGGTTTTAAAACTTTAATAAACTAGTATAATCCATCTTAAGTACAAATCTAACATGAACTAAGAAGAAGGATCAAATTTTTTCAAGCACAAACTTATTTTAAAGTGCGAAAAAAATAATGTGTAATTTTTCATTGTTTAAATTGAATTCTTAAATGTTATATATATTTTTAATATATGTAATATTTAATTCATATTAAAATATTTTATTCATACGTAGATTAGATATTTTATTATATCCAACATTAAAATATTTTATTTTAACATAATTTAATTAACATAGATTTTCAAATATTTTTTTTAAAAACATGTCAAAATATTTTTGAAAAATATAATGTTATCTTACTCATATATTTTCTTTTTATTTCTGATTATGTTACATAAAACCATATAAACACATAACATATTTTTTATTTTATTTAAAAAAAAAACACATTTCAACCCTAAATTAAACACAATTATATTTAGACTGAATTATAAAATAAACCTCTCCCCTTAGCAACTTGAAAAATTAAAAAAATACTTACAAAATAATGCTAACTTGCCTTAGGATCAACGCATGGAAACGTGTAATAAACAATATTTTTCAAGCTTGCATTAGCGGCTTTCCAAAGGTGTGTTAAACTGTACCAACCATGAGCTATGGTTTGAAACTGTTCGATTAAAGAAGGAAAGTCGGCCGAGAAGCCACAAGGCTTTGTGCCCTGGTCCCCACCACGCATGTCAGTTAATGACCTTTTAGGATAAAAAATTTGTGAAATTGCTCTCAATAATTTATGTTTTTTATTTTTAATTTACTTTTTCATAATTTTTGATCTATTTTTCAAAAAAAACTTGAAGAATTTCAAGTTATATAAAAGTTATATTTTTAAAAGGTTTGCATTGTGTTGAATTGATTTGTGTATTTAAAAATATAATTAAAGAAATAAGAAATTGTTATTTCACCAATAATTATATATCTAGATTTTATAATGATTTTTGAAAAATAAAAAAATTTAAATATTTAAATTTTTCTTTACTAGAACAATAATAAAATTTTATGAGCAATTTTTTTTATCATGGGTCAATTTGCTTATCAATATAAAAAAGTTTTATTTGTGAATTTTTTTTGTTCAAACTATTGGAACAAATATTGAAGTTGTAAAAACCGCTAAATTTAACATGTAGTGTGGTTTTGAAATCCCTACCATGCTCGAGAACCATGTAAATTGTTTTGTGCATAAGGGAAGATAATTGAAGTTGTAATCCATCATAAGAGTTGAAATTTTATCCATGGATTTTCACAAGCAAAATCATCCATTTTCTTACAAGGAATTAGAAACCTTTAACCAAAAACCAAGAACTAATCCATTGAGTTTTGAGAGAAAGTGAGAAAGGAAAAATTGTACACATATACTTAACATAACAATAACTACACTAGAATTTTATTTTCCAAGGTGTTTGGTCAATTTAGTGTGTCCTAAATTGCTACATTAATTGTCAATCCAGAATTCATAAGCTGACGAAGTGTGGCGCACTATATGTGCAAGATAACCTATTTCTTACTTTTGTCGTTTTTTATTTTTATGTTGTTTGGGGGTTTTTATCTTTGTTTATGGAATTCATATTCCTAAGTTTCTAGAAGGCAAGTATGGTTATAGGTTTTTAAGGCAATTATGTCCTTTATAAGGGTTTCCAAAACTTAACACTTCAGAAGGTTTTAGGATACACTAGTGATGAAAGGAATACTTGAATCAAGAATGAAAAGATGCTGCTATTTAAAACAAGTAAATAATGAACTACTGAACATGAAACTATGGTCTCTGCTACTGTCTAAGAAATGGAACAGAAAAACGATTTAAGCTACTGAACTTAAAGAAATTAAAATTTGCAATGAAAGTAAAACTAAAATCAAATTATACATCCATAATTCGATCCCTTGCCAGTAGTCCAGCTATGGCTTTCGGAGGTAATCATCAATGTCATGAACAATCTGATATCTAATTTGCATAAAAGTAAAATTAAAATCAAATTACAAATTCATAGTTCAATCCCTCGCTAGTAGTCCATCTATGGCTTTCGAAGGTAACCGTCAATGATATGAGCAATTTAATATCTAATTGCAGAAAAGTAAAACTAAAATCAAATTACACATTCATAGTTCAATCCCTCGCTAGTAGTCCAGCTATGGCTTTCGGAGGTAACTGTCAATGATATGAGCAATTTAATATCTGAGCTAACTAATAAAGCAAGGAAATGATACTGAAATCAATAAAACAAAACTGGAATTAAAAACTAGGAAAAGCAAAGTCAGCAGATAATTAATCCCATGTCATTAGTCATTGTGAAAATTATATGCAGATGCCCAGGCTGCCTACTCTATCCTGAAACATATATGCACACATTGATCAGCGTTATACAAAGCTTGTAAAATCATGAACAACAGTGAAGTGTTAGAAATATATACACAAATGAATGATTATAAAACATATGCAGTGAGAATAAAGAAACGATGCATAAAGACTATACAACAAATGGAAATGAAACCTCGGTGTGCAGGGGCCCTTTGCACAGCCTCGGCCAACAGGCTATCAATTCAAAATCATGTTCATGCAAGCATGTAGAATAGAGTCTTCTTATATATATATATCTCAAAACACAGTTACAACAATAAACCAGTGTCACGACACAGTGAGTTCTTAACAGCAAAAATTACATACAAAGGCTAGCTATTATGCGTATAGGAACGCGTGATTTATAACAAAGGTTTCATAACTACTTTTCTGGAAAACTACGTGAACAGAGGACACGTGAGAAACAACGTCCATGGATGTAGCATCATGGTCATCGATATTACGCAATCTTATTGAAAGCGGTTGTTGGATCCACATCGTGGTCAGCCTATAGGTGTCAGCGTGCCTCCAAAGATCTAGAAACGATCACAAAAATCTTTACGTGCTTGAAAATGGAGTCCTGTTGCCGTAGGACTCTCCTGTTTGACCACCGCTTGACTACCGTTGACCACGGCCTTCTTTGATGAATCCAGCTGGACCAATGGGACCTGACCCATGTCCAGGTCATCTCCAACTTGCCCATGTGGCTTGCTTTGCCTCGTGACACCTGCAACCTATAGTTTAACAAAAACGGCTGCGAAAAGTTGAACCAGTTGCAGAAAGTGACAAGATTCCGCAGCTCATAAGCAAAAATCTAATTCAAACAGCAACACAAAGACATAGTCAAAAAACCATTTTAAATGCTCTTTTATGGCTAATATGCAATGATGTTGATAGCTTAGGAGGTCCAGGTAAATCGAAAGAAGCTAGAAAAATGTGTAGGAAAGATGCAAGTTCGGGGCTCAACATACCCTCATTGTGAAGGTGTTGCATGTCCCCATGCAACCAAAATTTTGATTATCCCCCCTTCAAATCATATGCTCTGAAACTTCTGCTAGAACATCTAGCCCTCTTCTTCTCTTTCTTGGTGTTGTTAACATCCTGGGCTTCCTCATCAAGCATCTAAATTTGAGATTGATCAGTGCTCTACTTATCTTCCTGCACTTTGTCTTCAATTTCCTGTTCTTTTTCTGCCATAGCCCAAGATGTAGCATGGTATTGTCATGAATGATCTTATCCAGTCTGCTTTGTTCCTTTAATGCTTCATTTTCATGTTTAATGTGTCTATTTAGGACCTCTAGTTCAAAAATTTCATGTTTCAATGACTAGATTTGAGCGTCTTGTGCTAGATGACGCTAGATGGATGAAGTGCTTGGACTTGTGGCTCTCTTTTCCAAGGATTCTATATAATCATACATCTCCTGCTAATTCGGGTCTATCTCGGGTGAAGTTTTCCTTGGGCTGACCCCAAAGTCCTGTTGAGGAGGATTGATTTCAAAGTCTGGCCGAGAAGGACTTGTGTCAACATCTGGAGGACTAGTTTCAATGTTTGGCTGAGAATGAGGTGGACTACGGCCAACTGGAGGTTTTTCTGGTGTTCCCCCTCCTAAGTCAATAAAATGGGGTCCTTTTGTTTGTGCTTTCCTCCACTTTCCTCTAAGCCTGATGCTTCTCCTTCAGTGTTGTGGGCTAGTGCCCTCTTCCTCAATACTTTGTTTTTCTTTTTCTTTCTTCTTGGCTGCAGCTGATTGTCCTTAAAGGTGAGTTAGTCTTTCAGACAGTGTTTGGTGGTCCTCTTCTAAGGAAGGTTCTGGTGATTGGTAGACATCCTCTATGTTTCTTTTCCTTTCAATTTTCTTTGCTTTTTATCCTTGGTTCTTTCCAACTTTTCTTCTTGATTAACTTCTTTGGTTCTGCTAATAAGAGGGTCTTGAATTCTCACACTAGTTTCCCTTTTCCTACTCTTCCTTGTTGTACTGCTCTCGGGCATTTCAGGTGGATCTTGAAAGTAATTTCTCACTAAAAACCGTTCCCAGGTATCCCTCTTTTTCTTCAAATGGTCTTCTATTAAAATTTTCACCAGCCCATGATGATATAAGTGGGGTTCTATGTCCTCTATATTCTTTTGGACAGTTGTGCACATCTTTTTCAAGCTCAGTAATAAAAAGTAAGGCAGATTTAGGGTTTGATTCTCTAAAAAGTTCATCAATAGTCGGGTATGATACATATACATTGCTCCAAAATGGCCTTCACACGTAATGAACTTTTGAATAATCAACAGTAAACTGGCCCACTTCTCTTCTAAAGCATGGACATGAATTCCTCATTTAAATATAGTTACATCCATACCTGGATTGCGTAGGTTAACCCTCCAAGCCTTCTTGTCAAAGATCTTGTTCTTGAACCAACGTTCTCCCTCCTGAGGGAGTTCTATAGCAACTGCTATGGATGCCTCGGTAACTGTAAACTTGAGGTCCCCAATTTCCACCTTTAGGCCGTTAAAAGACCTTGCAAAAGCTTTTGTAATCTCCTTATTATAGCCTCTGAACTTTTGAATAAATCGAAGCCATCGTGTCTTTTTCAATATGTTCTTTACTTGCGGGTATCCCTCCATAAACTTGGGCCCTTCCGGTTCTCCCCTCAACAACAGACCCATTCTTTCCTTCTGTTCTTTAAAATTCATCTGCGTGTGAAGGGTTTAGCGGAGGTGAGACGGATGGATTAGCGGGAGTGAACAAGGTTTATGGAGAAAACCAGTGATTGTAAGCAAAAAACATAGGACAGGTAGCTGAGGTGAATTCACGGAATAGAGCGGAAACTTATGTGAACGAGGTGGTAATGTAGCCTTGGCTTCAATAAAATAGTAGGGGAGTGAAGTGAACTCGGCAAAATTTTTAAAATGGACGGTTGTGGAGTAGACATAAACACGTTCATGAAATGGCTGTGGAATTTATGTGGTGGAGGAGAGCCGTAATCAAATCGGCCACGTCCCATAATTATAGGTGGAGTGTAGAAATGCAGCCAAACATGAGTTAAATCCGAGGATTAATCATGAGGCCGTTGGAAAAATAAATGCATGGTTTGTGGAGGAATGTCGTGGAATGGAATGGTTATGGAGGCTATCATGCCAATCATTGCATATAGTGGAGCTTGTGATTTAATAACTATTCAAAAATGTGTTTTGAATTCCATTTAAAATAAATTTCTACTCACACCTTGGAATTTTTGCCACTTGTTATCCATAACCTTTGATCAGCTGCCCCTTGTTGATGCCTTTAGGTGCCCCATGTCTTCATAATATGTCCTCGGTCATACCTGCATTTGATTTTTATTATTTTTGCCTATCATCTAACTACCAATGTTGAATGATAGGGTGCTAGCTGCGAAAACACAACTAACTGCAGAATCAATTAGCAGCTGCGGAAACTGGATTTAGCTGCGGAAACTGGCTGTACGATCATATGACTAAATGAGATGGATGAATGATGACTGAATGAATGAAAATGGTCATAAAAACTTTTATTTGTGGAACGAAATGAGATGAATGAAATGGAGTGGAATGAAATGAAGTGGAATGGAATGAAAATGAAGTGGAGTGGAATGAAAATGAGAAAGAGAAGGATTTTTTTTTTTGGAAAATATAGGGCGTCAGGAGTTCCTAATTTTCGCCCTGTATTTTCCGTATAAGACTGCCAATCAATGATTGTTTTCAGTTTTATACATTTTTTTTTTTTAGAACGGAAAAGAGCAAAGGCTAGGCTGGTGGAGAAGAAGGATTCTTCTTCACCATCCTTATTGCAGAATTATCTTGAAATTTTTTGACAAATTCCTCTTTTGAGAGTGGCTTATGGTAGATCTTTAATCGGTGACCATTCAAAATAAGAGGAGTTTGAAATTGATCAATGGTTTTGATTCTTACCACTCCATTGCTAAAAACTTTGTCAATCTCATATGGCCCAAGCCAATGAGTCTGAAATTTTCCTTTGAAGTATTTAAACTTGGAATCAAATAGCAATGCCCAGTCTCCTTCTTGAAACTTTTTCTCTTTGATGTATTTGTCATGCCACTTAGCTCCTTGATATTGAACTAGATCAGTTCTTAGGATTGCTTCTTGTCTGATCTCATCTAGCTCATTCAACTACTCCATTCTATGCTTTTGGGCTTCTGATAGATCCATCCCCAACTAAACTGCCATCTTGAAGGTTTTGACTTGGAACTCAATGGGGAGCAGGACTTCTTTCCCATAAACAAGTTCATAGGGAGAATGCCCTGTTGTATTTCTCCATGTAGTTCTGTAGGCCCACAAGGCTTCAGGAAGCCTTTTTTCCCAATCTTTTCTGTGCAGATGAACAATTTTGGTGATGATGCTTTCAAGAACTTTGTTTGTAGACTCCACTTGACCATTTTCTTGCGGATGGTAAGGAGTAGATCTTTTGTGCTTGATTTTGTATTCTTCCATCAGCTTCTCCACCAAGTTGGATGTGAATTGACTTCCCTGATTTGTCACAATTTCTCTTGGAACACAAAAGCGAGTAAAAATATCCTCATAAAGAAAACTAACAACTGAATTTTCAATAGCAAACACTAACGTTTTGGCTTCTACCCATTTAGTGACATAATCAATACATACCAATATATACTTCTTTTTTTTAGATGGTGGATTAATAGGTCCAATGAAATATAAAGCCCATTTTTCAAAGGGTTCGATGAGTACCTGTGGTTGCAATGACATTTCATTTGAAAGGGTAGGTTTCCCTACTCTTTGGCAGCTGTCACACCTTTTGACATATTGTTTTGCATCTTTGAAGAGAGATGGCCAAAAATATCCTAAAGAGAGGATTTTATAGGCTGTCCTTTTGTCAGCAAAGTTTCCGTCGCATGGTTCATCATGACATGCCTTGAGAATATTAGGCATTTCATCTTCCCTAAAACATCTTCTGATCATAAGATCTGGCCCTGTTTTAAACAACTCGTTAGAAATCCATGAATATTTTGAACTCTCCTGAATAATCTTTCTTCTTTCACTAGGAAATAAATGTGGAGGTAGTTTCCATGTAACCAAATAGTTAGCAATATCTGCATACCAAGGGGTATTAGTAGTTACTGCAAACAAATATTCATCAGGAAACCTATCCTCTACAGGAGAATCTTCTTTAGTATTCTGAATCCTAGACAAGAAATCAACTACTGTATTTTGTTTCCTTGGTCTATCCAACAAAGTAATATTGAATTCCTGTAAAAGTAGGAGCCATCTTGTAACTCTGCCATTAGTAACATGTTTGTTCATTAGATATCTAATTGCAGAATGATTAGTATGAATAAAAGTTTCATAGCCTGTTATATAATGTTTGAACTTATTGATTGCATGAACAATAGCTCAGAACTCTTTTTCAGTTACAGTATAGTTCAACTCAGTGGGAGTCAAATTTTTACTGGTATAGTAAATGCATAAGGGACTAAATATTTTTGACCCAACACAGCCCCTAGAGCTGTATCTGAAGCATCTATCGAAATATGGAAAGGGATTTTCCAATTTGGTCCTCTCAAGATAGGCGCTTCAGATATTCTTGTTTTCAAAGTTTCAAACGTTGATTGACAATCAGGATCCCGTTTGAATTCACAGTCTTTTGTAAGCAGTTTGAAGAGTGGAGAAGCTATTTTAGTGAAGTTTTCTATAAATCTTCTATAGTATCCAGTAAATCCTAGAAAACTTCTAACATCTCTTTGACAATTTTGAATAGGCAACTTGGAGATGACTTCAACTTTTGATCTATCAACTTTAATCCCATCCCCCTGAAATATGATGTCCTAAAACAATACCTTCAGTAAACATCATAAAGCATTTTTCATGGCTTAATGAAAGGTTTGTTTCTTTACATATGACAAGTACTTTTTCCAAATTTTCTAATGTTTCTTCAAATGAGTCACCATAAACTGTAAAATCATCCATATAAACCTCTACACAATCATGGATTAGATTAGAAAAAATTATTAGTATTGCTCTTTGGAATGTTGCGGGTGCATTACATAATCCAAAAGGAATCACTCGATAGGCAAAAGTTCCCCATGGACAGGTAAATGTGGTCTTATCTTGATCCTCAGGTGCTACCTGAATTTGATTATAACCACTAAAACCATCCAGAAATGAAAAGTTCTTTTTGCCTGCTAATTTATCTAATACCTGATCGATAAAAGGAAAAGGAAAGTGATCCTTCAAAGTTGATTTATTAAATTCCCTGTAATCAATGCATACCCTCCATTTACCATTCTTTTTAGGTACTATAACCAAAGCAGAAACCCATCGACTATCTGAAATTGGATAAATGAAGTTTACATTGAGTAGTTTTTGGAGCTCTTCTTTCACTATCTCCCTAAGATTT
>APFE030308353.1:33934-48828 GCA_000404065.3 Pinus taeda | reverse complement strand
ATTTGGATTCATCCTTCTCTGAGGTTGTCTGATTGGTCTACTGTTTTCCTCAATATAGATATGATGGATACAAGTCTTAGGATCAATACCTTTCATATCAGTATACTCCCATGCAAATGCAGTAGAATGTTTTTGCAAGATTTTGGTTAGTCCTTCCTGTTGTGACTTTTCCAAATTTTTGTTGATATTCAATGTTTTTCCTAAAAAAATCTCAATGGTAGAACTACTGAACTCTTCCATAGAGTAAAGAGACATTTGTCTTAATGATAAATATTCAATGTCAGAATCCAATTGAAATTGAGTGGGGTCATATTCCGAAGATGTCTCAAAATTTTCTAATGTGTTCAGAATTTGACTATTCTCACTGATTTCAGAAATGGTAAAGACAGGTTGTATAGTGTCCTCATCATCGACCCATTCGTTGTATCTTACTTCTGTAATTGCTTTTGTTGGAGGATACAATTTGAATTTCTTTGTCAAATTACCATAAGAAATGTACATATCCCCAGATCTACAACTAATGAAAGCATCAGCTGTGGCTAACCAAGGTCTTCCTAAGATAAGTGGGTGCCCTCCTAGATTACTATTGGGAGTCAAAATCATGAAATCTACTGGATATTCCCAAGAATCTAAGGAGACCGAAATATCTGCTAATACACCGTCTGGTTTGATTATTGATCTATCTGCAAGTTGCAGTAAAGTAGGTGTAAAAAGAAGATTAGGAAGTTTAAGCTATTCCATAGTCTGTCTACTCATAATGTTTATAGCAGCCCCTAAGTCAATCAAAGTATTTGGAATTTCTATCCCATTTATGTGTGTCTTGATAATTGGACTACCTGGATCCACATATTTCTGCATGGTAATTTTTCCCATCATGATATCCGCAATTTTTCCTACCAGGTGGATTCTTTTTGTATCTCTTGGTTTCCTACCTGGTCTTTTGAAACTCAACTCCTTTATTGTTTTTTCTAGAATAGGAATGTCTCTAATAGCTTGTAGCAAGGGAATCTTGATACATACATTCTTTAATTCATCTAGGAAATCATAGTCAGGCAACAAGATTTGTTTTTCCACCCCTTTGTCAATTTGTAATCTTTCAGGAAAAGGAGGCATGGATGCAGATGCAGGTTTCTCAACTATAGGAGTTGTGGGGGTTGGCTCTTTTTCTTTTTGAATGATTGGGTTTCGAGGAGATGCCTCCTCAAAACCTTTATTGACTCTAAGAGAATCCTCCTCAGAGGCATGTTGCTCTTGAAAATCTATAGAAGGTTTTTCTAAAACTCTACCAGATCTGAGTTGAACATCATTAAGAGGAACAATCATATAGGTAAGAAATTGTTGTCCTTCTACAATGTAAGCATTCTGAGGATTTTTGTTGTTGGGATTTGGTACTGGCTGGGCTGGTAGTTGATTTGTCTTTTGTTGAAATGGAAGCAAGAGTTGAGAATTTGGATTTTGTTGAGAAGGTTGTTGTTGTGGAAATGGCAATGAAATTTGTGGGTTCTGATTTGGAAGTTGTGGATATTGTTGTTGATTTTGGAAAGATGGAGGGTATTGATAGAATTGAGAAAATCTCCCATAAGGATTTTGCACCCCTTGTGCCCATGATTAGTATGGATTTTGAGGTTGGGGCCAAGGTTGTTTCCAAGAATTCCAATTTGGCAGGAGCTGAAAACTCATAGGATTATTAAATCCTTGATTTTGTTGCCCTTGCCAAGGTCTTCTTGAAACAAAACAAAGGGATTCTACTGAATTTGTATCTTCCTGAAAAACAACTTTGAGCCCAGGAATTGAAGGACAATCCTTGGTCTCATGACTTTTTGAGCAAATCATACACGTTTCTACAACTTTTGCATCCAAGGGAAATTCCCTTAGAGCATGTTTCTTTCTACATTTTGGGCAAAAGATGGCCAAGGCATCAGCTTCTGCTTTCTGCTTGTTTTGAATTTTAAGGGTGTCTAGTTGTTCACTAAGGCTCCCTAGAATATCAGTTTTGAACTCATCAAGCATATTGCCAATCTCTGCCCTACTTACTGATCTAGTTGTAGATTTGTTTGCTCTAATAAGAGAAGGATCTCTAGGCCCTTTTCTAGTTTTAGATTTTCCCCTTGAGAGACAGACACATAGTTCTGCTATGTCACGAAGTGGGAGTTGAGAAATGTCTCCCTTCTCCATCATGTTTAAAATATCTATCCATTCATCTCTAATGGCTTTCAATAGAAGGGCTTTCAAGGTTTCCTCATCTAAATTACTCATTTTCACTCTCTTTAGGTTGTATTGAAATCTTTCAAGTAAATCCTCCAAGTTTTCATCTTCTTTTTGCATCATTTTGAATACCTCATCCTTATGATTAGTGGGCATACAATAATCCAGGTACCTATCCAAAAATGTTTGTTTCATATCATTCCAAGTCCTAATAGATTGAGTGACTAACCCCATGAACCAACCATTTCAAGCTGGTCCTTTCAATGTTGAAGGAAACAGTTTGAGTTTTTGAGAGTCTTCCATATAGTCATAGGTTCGGCACAAGACTTCAAACTCAAATAGAAATGTTTTAGGATCCTCACTTCGCAACCCATAAAAGTTTTGGAGGACAGATGGTGAAATATTTTTCATGGCTGTGTGGGTTTCCTCATCGGCTATAGGGAATCCAAATGAGTCATCTCCTTCCCTATTTCCCCCAATATTACCTCTACCTCCTCCATTGTTACCTCCATTATTTCCTCTTCCTCTACCTCTACCCCCTCCTCCAAATCCATCTACTACTTCTTCTGTCATGATAGTTTCCTCGGTGTCTTCTGGTTATTCTATTAATGGCTGACGAGAGAGAGTTTCTCCCTTTCCCTCTTCTTTAGGTGATTTTACTTCTTTGATTACAATATGTTCCCCTGTAGAAGTGAAGAAAGATTCTTCTCCTGAATCAGATTTAGTAGATAGTGTGGGAGAATCTTCTAATTCAGCTGTTGCCCCTTGAATTCTGGGCATCCTAAGGCTAGGAGTATGAGTCGGGGATGGAGGTGTATCTTGTCTATGTCTTGAAGTAGATGGATTTGTGAAAATAAAACTTTTGGCCCTAGATATAAACCTTCCCCTAGAATCTCTTGCTCTATGCATGTCATTTTTTTTATTATTCTTTTTAAGTCGGGCAAATAATTCTCTTTCTGATCTTCCAGGTCACACTAGGTGCATGAAGGGAGCATAATCAAGAAATTATTGAACTAATAACTTTCTTTTCTAATCCTCCATATCACGCTAGGTGCAAGAGGAGAGCATACTTCAAGAAGTTATCAATTTTCCCCTTTTTTCTTCTTTTTTTTTTATGTAAGAGATCGGCCACTTAGTTACACTTCCTCGGCAATGGTGCCAAAATGTTTAGTCAATTTAGTATGTCCTAAATTTCTACATTAATTATCAATCCGAGAGTCGTAAACTGATGAAGTGTGGCACACTATATGTGCAAGATAACCTCTTTCTTACTTTTTATTGTTTTCAATTTTATTTTGTTTTGGTGTTTTGTCTTTGTTTATCTCCTAATGCGAATGGAAATCCTATTCCTAAGTTTTAAGAATACTTTAGAAGGAAACTATGGATATATTTTTTAGACGATTATGTCTCTTATGATAACTTCCAGAGCTTAACACTTCAAATGATCTCAAAACATACTAGCGATAAGATTAGTACTTGAACAAAAATGTAAATGTGCAGCTATTAAAATTAAACAAATGATGAACCACTGATCATGAAATCAGTGTCTCTGCTGCTCATCTAAATATAGAAATAAAAGTTAAACTATTGCACTCAAACAAACCAAAAATTGAAGACTAATGAAAGGAAGATCAATTCACTTCACTTATAGTCCGATAGCTCGCCAAGTAGCTTTTCGGGGTTAAGCCATGGCTCTGGAGATAACGTCAATAACATGAAGAATTGATATCTAAATTACCTTTTTGCAAATGAAAGTAAAATCAAGTCACTTCACTTATAGTCTGATAGCTCGCCAAGTAGCTTTTCGGGGTTAAGCCATGGCTTTGGAGATAACGTCAATAACATGAAGAACCTGATATCTAATTGCAAAAATGAAAGTTTTATCAAATCACTTCATTCATAATCCGATAGCTCGCCAAGTAGCTTCTCGGGGTTAAGTCATGGCTCTGGAGATAACGTCAAATGTGATGAAGAACCTGATATCTAATTGCAGAAATGAAAGTAAAATCAAATCACTTCACTCATAATCTGATAGCTCGCCAAGTAGCTTTTTGAGGTTAAACCATGGCTTTGGAGATAACGTTAAATGACATGAAGAATTTGATATCTAAACTAACTAACAACAACAAATAAATAAGACTGAAATCAAAGCATAACTGAATTTGAAAAGCTAAAAAAACAAAGTCAGCAGAGGGGCCAATCTCATGTCACTATTTATTGCAAAAAAATTATATGAAAGCACTCGAGCATAGCCTATCCTAAAACACACTGATCAGTGTTAACAAAAATATACAATGCTGGAAAATTATCTACAAGAATGAAACACTAACACCATAACTGAATTATGAAATATACACAGGTGAACAAGCTATGAAATATCTACAATGAAAATAAGAAAACAATACATGAAAGCTTTACAGAAATAAAGAAACAAAACCTCAGCTAGCAGCGGCCCTCTGTACGGCCTTGGTTAACACGCTGTCAATCCGAAATTACACTCACACAGTCATAAGAAATAGGGTCTTTTATATTGCAAGACAGAGGAAGTATCCTCTCATTACAACAGCAGGACCAATGTCACGGCCATAGTATGTAAACTAACAACAAGACTATATCATAAAAATCAACTACATGCGTTTGCAAACGCGTCATTTATAGAGGAAATTACATAACTGTTTTTCCTATGAAACACCTTCAACAGAGGACAGGTAAAAAGACAGAACCCATGAGCTTAGTGTCTTGGTTGCCATGATCATTCAATCTACCAAAAGGTGGATGTTGGATTTGCATTGTGGAGGCAGTCTAAAGCTGTCAAAATGGATCCATAAATCTAGGAATAGTCTCAGACCTTTCACATGTTGAAAACAGAGACCTCTTTGTGGTAGAACTCCTCGTTTGACCATCGTTTGACCAAGGATTTCCTTTACAAATTTGGCTGAACCGATAGGACCTGGTCCATGTCCAGATCATTCATGAACTGCCCACGTGCCTCATTTTACTTGCCAACACCTATAACCTAGAGATCAATAAAAACAGCTGCAGAATCACGAGTCAGCTGCAGAAAGTGGCTGCATTCTGTAGCTGATGAACAAAATCTAAGTCAAATATCAAACACAAAAATATAGTTATAAAACCACTTAAATGCACTCTTATAATCAATATGTAATGATCTTTGATAGCTTATGAGACACTGGTGAGGGGAAAAAGGTCTAGGAAAGTATGTAGAAGAGAGGTAGTTTTAGGGCTCAACATCTTCCTCAAAGAATCTTGTGATGAAGGAGGAATTTGAGGACTCACTTGTAGAAGTTGTCATTATGCCAATGAACAAAAGAACTTCAAACAAGATTAATAAATAGCTAATTCAAGAAACCTCTTGCAACAAACCTCTTGTTCTTCAAGGATTGCCTTGAGGTACTTTAGGATAGAAGAATGCCTTGAGCCCTTGTTCCTTCTTGTCCTTCCTGGACTGAGCTATCAATAGCTTTCCCTTCACCTCTGTAAAATCAAACAATATTCAGTCTGCAAACAAGCATACAATCAATCAGATAATCAATCCATGACTACCCAAACACCTTTCAGACAAGCAATATTTGCTCTATCAATCAAGCATTCTGAGCCGATATCACTTGTTCTGGTATAACTAGCTTTGATATTACCTTCTTGAAGGTGGGGTTAACCAAACTAAGGCTTTGATACCACCTAATCTGAAAATGGGGCACTAAGGATTCTTGTCAATCTTACAAGAACCTCTCCCACTCCCAAAGCTTATATATTCCCAAGACCCAAATGATTAACCAATTGTAGAATTAATAACGTGCTTGAAAATAATGTGTATGCTGGTGTTTATTTTTGACTGTTTATGTGCTTTAAAGTTCTATTGTTTGCTGATACAATATACATATAACAGTAAAATACTACAGCAAATAAAAAACACATAAGACAACAACTTAAATATGGAGTTCACCCAAAACTCTTGGGCTACATCTCCTTGAGCTCTAGTCAACTCAACTAGGCTCTTTAGGATTATGGCAGCAGTTCTTTTATAAGCCTCATGCTCAACTCCACGGGTTTATACAGAACATAATGGGCTGAGAACACCATCTTATCCCTGGCTCTGAAGCTCTTGGTTTTCTCGCTCTGGCTCTGGCTCTGGCTTTGGCTCTCAGCTCTAGCTCTGACTCTTGGCTCTCGGCTCTGGCTCTAGCTCTTTGGCTCTAGCTTCTCTGAGCTCTCTCTTTTCCTCTGCATGCCTCAATGGTTCGCTTGAACTCCAAGTGACCTTTAGCAACCTTCTAGTGACCTTTAGCAGCTTTGTTGCTTGTCAATCGTGCTCTCTGGCTTTTCACTCTCATAGCTAACAGCTCTCCTTTAGCGACCTCTAACCCTTGCCAAAAACTCTATCAATTGGGCCTTCTAGATCCTTTGAGGCATTCTCCTGTCTCTGCGGATTCCCCAGTCGTTTCTCTACGTGTCATTACTCCCTTGCGGCTTTGTGGCTTCTCTACGCGTTGTCTGTTTGACTGGCCATCTGGCTCTGTGGCTCTGTGGCTTCAAACGCATCATTGTCTGCCAAAAACACCCACCTGAAGTGTGGCACAGTGATCAGGGGCTGTTACAGAGGGATTGGGGCCTTCTTCCAGGAAAAAACCCGAAAATGGATAAAAATCCAATACACAGATATTTTTCCGAAATTACACTATCGGGCGTGATTTCTAGACTTGAAATTTCATTAAATTTCCGCTATAACCCCATCGGGTCTGCCATTAGTCGCAATATCACTATCGCATCATTTCATGGCAAAAATCCCAAATACATGGGATAACACAGAAATCCAAATTCTCAGACTTAAAAAATTATGTAATCGGGCTTATAATCCCCATCAGGTATGGCCCTTATCGCTTATCGCAATCACAATCGCATCAGCCTGCTATCAGGGATCACTGATTTAATCTGGACCATTGATCTGATCCTCGATCGGACAGTCTAGATAACATCTCATATCGCTATCGCATCGGCCCTTTTTGTTGGGGATTGTCGATCTCTCGACTGCTGATTTAATCCTGGTCATTGATCTCATTTCCAATCTGACGACTGAGATCACATGTCGTGGATCGGCAATTGCATGTCGCATATGGTATTGGCCCCTTTTATATCAATGTGATACAATGTTGCAATGAAATATATCGCAATCGCGTGTCACATAGTCCCAGGATCCTTCCCTTATCTCATAGCATCGCCGATGTCGATCTCGGTGATCGCAATGTCACATCGGCCCGGGGTCCTTTCCTTATTTTATTTGCATATGCCTGCCTCCGACCCGATATGTCAGGGATCGGTAATCGGGGGTCTCTTTCACCTCTACTTTAAGTTTGCCTCTTGGACCATTCCGATGCGATTTTCCTTTATAAAGCCTTTAAGGTCTTTTTTTTAAATATTTTTCCTCTTTTTCAAAGGACAAAGGGCAACTTTTTTCTGCAATAACTTCTGCATCCGAGGTCTGTTTTAGCCCATTCAAGTTGCAGTACAGTCAGAATGAAAATATCTACGCAATGGGACTATTTCCAGGAGCATCCTTAGACTTTCATTTTCCTCTGTGAGGAACACTTAAACTTAGAAATCTATCCAAAATCCATTTTGGATCACTAATAGAGAAAGTACTACCAAGCTTACAAAAAAAAAATCCATCTTTCATTGTTTTAGAATATTTATTCATTTCTTTTATTTATTCACTACCATTTTATTTATTTATTTATTTTTTCACCCATTAACTTTCTTTTTTATCTATTATATTATTATTAGAATAGGAATTTTTTGTAACCATTATTTTTAATTTTCTTTATTTAATGTTATTTATTAAAATTAAATAATAATATTATAATATCTAATTATATTAAAATAAAATTTATAAATTTGTATAGGTTTGTTATATAGTTACCCTCTTGAAGCAGTTTCTAATGTATTAGTTTATTCATTATTTAACTAAAAATATTAATAATATTAGAAACTCTTTCTAGATGTTTCTTCCTTTTTATATGATATTTATATTATTATTGTTAAAAAAAAAGTTTAATATAACATTCCATTTACTATAATATTGTTTAATTTCATAATCATTTGGAGCTTACTGTTGCATCCCTACTATAATTATGTGATTTGTTGATCTCACTAGCTATCTTTTTCTTGATGATGAAACTCCAATAAGGGTTCGAAACGCGTCGATCCTAAAACTTCGCGTGATTTATCTGAAAGAGTTTGGCTTTAAGCTTGAAGAGTGTTGGGAAGTTTTAAGATGTGATGGTCCGAGGCTCACTAGTATGGTCATTGCACTTCTCCTTTCGGCTAACAATTTCATTCTCTTACCTAGGAGCCATGATGATCTTGAAAATCCACTTAAAATCCTAAGTGATTACTGCTCCAAGATGGGTATGACTATTAATACCAATAAGACTAAATTCATGATAAGTAAATCCAAAAATATCAACTATGATAATTTCATATATTATAATAACTACTTGGAGAAAGTTTCTTCATACAAATATTTGCGAATCGACATTCGTGATTAGCTCAATTGGAATTATAGCATCAAGAAAAAAGGTAATTGGAAGTTGGAAATATTATTATGGGCTTGAAAACAATTGTAAGTAGATATATCTTTGGGATTGGATTTAAAAAATGTTCCTCTTTGAGACTCTCCTTACCCTTGTTATTTTATATGGATGTGAGGTTTGTGGTTGCAATATATCTAGAGAATCATGGAGGAAGATTGAGCTAATCCAAAAGAAATTTATAACCTACAACCTCAATATTAAAGGAAATAATCCCTAACCTATTCTCTTCATTGAATATAGCCCTTTTCCTCATTGGAAGAATAGCTACGATTAGGTATCTCATGTATAAGAAGAAGCTATACAACATGGAAGACAAGAGTTATCCTAAAATTACTTCTAACTCATTGAACCAAAACCCCCACTTCCAGCTCAAGTGAGGTTTGGATAGGGATGCCCAGTCTTGGGTAGACCATTGAGGGGTAAAGGAGGAGATTATCTTGAAGAATAAGGATAATTTTAAAAATATTATTAATTACAAATTTAAGGATAAGTTGTGGGGTGATACGGAGTTAGAGGGGAAAAAGAAGCTAAAGTATTATACGGAGGTGATCAACCCCAATCTTAAAGATGAGAATTATGTTTATGTCTTGATCAGTGCTAAGAAGAAAATGAACATTGTCAACATAAGAAATAATTCTCATGAGTGTCATAGTGAAACTCATCATTGTTCTATCCCCAAGGAACCTTGGGATGAAGGATTTTGTCACTTCTGTGATAGTAAGAGCATTGAATATGAAAAAAACCTTTCTTGGATTAACGAGATCTTACTCACATCCGCTCTAATTTTCAAAAATATTCACCACACTACCATCCTTCTTGACTTGCGAAGTCAACAAAACTAAGGTGATCTAGGAACACTTCTCTCCCTTTGTTTTTATCATAGAAATAAAATGTTAAAAAATCTCAATTAATCTCTTACTTTCTTAAGGTCCGATAGACCATATTGTTCTTAGTGGATGATCATCATCATCATCACCAACAACAACAACAACAAGTATACTTTGTAATTATATGATTTATTATTATTTTTATTGTTTATTAATTAAATATACATGATTTGAGGTCCCTTTGGATGTTGGTTGCTTGATCTTGGATTTTTCTGGAATTCAATTTGGATTTTTGAATTGTTTATCCCTTTCTCTTGCATCTCTACTCTATTTATTCATGTGGATTTAATCAAATTTCTCATTATTGTCATAATGATGAATCACAATTACTAGTTCAAAATGTCCACCCAAATTACTCAATATGATGGATTTGGAAGAACTAAATCAAAGCATTTCAATTCACAAAAGTCTAAGTTCAAATATAAATTTAGTTATTTAAAATTTAATGTTATATAATATAGAATATTATATTATTTTGAAATCTACATGTTATTAAATTTTTATATTAAATTAATTTATATTATGTTAAAATAATTTTTTATTTTTTATTTTTTATAAATAATAAAAAATTTAAATGATTAATAAATAATATTGGATTGAGAATTTGAAAAAAGTGGAGGAATGATTGGTTAGGGTTTTTTTCACTGTCTACATCTTCACAAGCCACCATTTTCAGGTATCCAGGTTCTGATACACCCTTTTCATTTGATCAATGGAGTCATGAAGGGACAAATTTATTTTTTTGTAATCATAGAAGGAGCATATTTGATTTTGATGTCTTCAGAGGAAATTTCTTACACTGAATTTTATGGGCGAATATACTCTATGGGCATATGCAGGTGAGCTATCTACCAGTACTGGTTCTTTTTCTCAATAATATCTCTTTACTTCTCACAAGTTCAGTATCCTTCTATGGCCTATTTTATTTTTACGTGGTGGTTTATATTTTAGAATGAGAGCTACTACTTTTGGATACTCTACCGTCCTCTACACCCTTTTATATATCCCTGAATTTATGTCAGGTTTTGCATACAGTTGAGTATGGGGAAACTATGCTTCTCGTTCCTTCTCTGGTGGCCTCTCGTAGTGAGGTCTCGTATATGAAACCCAAAGTTGGGACTATATCTCCATTGACAGAGAATAGTATAAAGAAATCAATCAAAATTTTTATTAAAGGTTTTTGTGGGAAATATAAACTTTTATGGGTCAATAACTCTTATTTTGTATTCTCTTTCAAATAAACCATAGGAACTATGTGAGGTATATCTTATTGTTTACAAAGTCTTCAATTTGATGGGAAGGTCTTATTAGACTTCTCCTAGCTCCAAGACTATAATATTTCAAAAAAATAAGACATTATTCTAAACACAATACTTTGTGAGGGCACTCTTGGTACAAAATCAACTAATGGAATGTCTATCTATCTTAAGGATGCAACCCAAAGGTAGGTGTTGTCGATGCAACAAACACACTCCAAAAATTTCCCTACACGTGAATTTTGGAGCCTAATAAGGATATAACGATCTGTTGTTTTGTAGTCGCTTCATGATTGATTAGTGTTATGCTAAGTGTTTAAGTCTTCTCCTTGGTTTCTAAATGTCGAAGTCACTTGTTGAGTCATGCTCAGTTCATAACGATTTCATGAGCACATTTATTTACGCAAGCTTAAAAAGGCATAACACATTCCATCAAGAAAATGCATGTGCAATGTTCAACCTATGTTGATATTCAATGCACACTTTCAATTGATAGTCTCTCACTTTTGGTTGTGATTGTACTTCTATTTCAGTGAGTTTTTTCCAACTGTCGGTTTTTCACACCTTCGCTTTCGCAAGTGTCTCTTTCATGTTTATTATTGTTTCCTTTCATTCCTTTCACTTCAATAATTATTATTTTCATGTTATCTTTTCTCTAACATGTGTCTCTTTTAATGTTGTTCACATTTGCAAGTGTCATTTGACTTTTCTCTTTGTTAGACAACTAATCCTCGAGATTAAGCTTGGGTCAGTTTGAGTAGTTATTGGATTCCAAGAAGACCCAAAAAATAATTCAACTGTTTCTTGTACATATTAATATGTACACATTATACATCATTGATTGAGATCAATTAATATACAGTTTATTTGGTTTGTAGTTTGTGTGTCTTAGAGTGGTATCAGAGCAGAGGTTTATCCATTTTGTTGATTGATTTGAGCCACTTGTTTTATGGCCTTCTTGGGTGCCCCTCTTTTTTTTAAGGACTTAAAACTTCTCTATGGCATTGTGAAAAAGATAGATGAATGATAAGATGTGGAGAGCTTGGTGCATCTTTCAATTAAAAGGAGAAAAAATCATGTGGAATCTATGTTGATGCAAGAAGAACCAGGTACTTGGAGAAGTCTGTAATGGAGAAATAGGGTTGTAGCATAAAGAAAATGTATCAATTATTATTTTAATCGAATGAATTTTTTTACTAATTTTCAAGTAAAAATCAAGAGTGGCATAGAGGCATGGTGATAAAAGAAATCATTTCAACCAAGAGTTGATTGTCTCTCAGAAATGATTTTTAAGGACAACCACAAACCAATATGTGAGAACTCAAGGTCTCAAACAACACCAACTCTAGAACCTTCATAGTAGTTCTCAGAACAACCAAAAATGTGGTTTTAAGGTGACCACAAACTCTTGAATGATCACCACAGTTCCTCTAACAAGTCCAAATATGGAAGTGCTTGTTCACAAACAAAAATTGAAGTCTCACAACTTTGGCTCTAGCTGGTATAGGTTATGGCTCAGGCTTAATGTAGATCTCTGAATCAGGCTCGCTTGACATCTCGAACAAGCTTGAAATCTCGAACTCGAAACTGTAGTAGACCATCAACAATTATCCCCTTGTCGGATACAAGGTGAGAAATATTATTCATCACTGCAAGATTGGTCATCACTCTAGGACATATCCTTCGGTATGAACTATAAATTAGTCTTGGTTTTTTTCATCCAATCCCAAGAAGAAATCAAAATTTAGTTTCTCTTTTGTAGTAGTATTCTTTCTGGAACATATATTTGTATAACGATTGCGCTTTACACAATGCTCACATGGGTGAAGATCAAAACATTCATCTTTCACATGTCCAACTCTATTTCACTCTTGGCATCTATCAAATTGTTCTGGACCAACACCATCCAGAAATACAGCACTTCAGAATTGTATAGGTTTAACAAAATCTGGAATGTGAAAAGATACATCCAAGACATTATATCCCAAACCAATTCTGTGGTTATTATGAGTAATCTCTTCCCACGGTATTATAAAAGTTTTGGTAATCACGAGCTTCACATCTATATGAAAATGAATCTCACATATACTTGTCTAAAGATGATTTTCCACTGCACCCAAATTTTCTCTTGAAATCACTTCATTACTCTTAAAAGTGGTGGAAATATTTCCGGACAAGTTTATTTTAATTTGAAATAATTTTTAAAACTTGAAGAGAAAAATAAAGTGGTTAATTCTGAAATTAATTAACTTGGAGTTAAAAGTGGTGGAAATATTTCAGGACATGTTTGTTTTGATTTGAAATTAGTTTTAAAACTTGAAGAGAAAAAGAGAAAGGGGCCAATGAGATTTGAACCTAGTTCTCCATTGGATTATTTTTGAAGTCTGCCATCAAATCACTAAGCCAATTTTTATTTAAAACAAAAGGAGAAAGGGATTTATATTTTATTTTACAGGACTACTTCACATATTTGAAAATTTGAAAAGTATTTGCTTGAAGAATTTATTCCATTACAAAACAATTATGACTTCAATAGTTTTTGTTAGTGACAGTGTCTTCACACTGCCATCAGTGATCAAAATTTACTCTTTTGCATTTCATACTAGGAGTCCCATTCTGATGAGTTTCATTCCATTAGGTCATGGATCTACTGATGGTGGGGTTTATTTCAATTTTTCCCTAATGATATATACCTGCTGACCTCCTTTCATACTTTTTCAGTCAATGATTCATGCTCATTTTCAGTGATTTCATCAATTACATAAGGTTTCAGTCTTATTAGGTCTTAGGGTTTTCACCATGGTCAAAATTCAGTGATTATTGCTAATAATGGTCAGTAGATACACAAGGATGAAAATAATGATTCAAAAAGCTATAATTTCTTAATTTGTAATCTTAATAAAGTTCTCACCTCAAAACTAGGTTTGAGGTGAAAACAGAGCATTTGTATTTCATTTTTAAATTTGATGTAATTTTATTGTTCTCATATGTAATAAATGGTTCCATGCTTCTCCTCATGGAAAATTTTAGGGGCGAATGTTCGCCCTTTGGCTAAATTAAGGGGTTTTAAATTTTTAGTGGGCGAATATTTTGTATCATAGTACATTTTTACAAATCGCCTCACATAGCCCACCTTATTTTAAGGGAGAGGGTAAAAAAAGGTAAATTTAACCCTTGAAATTAGGAGTTACAACCTTCCATTTGCCCTAATTTTCAAGAATAGGTTTTATTTAAGTGAATCATATGGGCCAAATACCATATTTATAAAAGAGGTACGGTAAATTAATAAAAATATAAATAAATGAGAGGTATGGTAAATAAATAAAACATTTTTTTATATTTACTCCATAAGTCACCTTATATACATGCAAGGGTGTCAACAAATAAAAATATAAATAAACTAGACATATGGTAAATAAATAAAACCTATTTTTATATTTAGCCCATAACCCTCTTTCTATTTATGAAGGCTCAAAAAAGAGGATTTATTTAAGTGAATCCTATGGGCAAAATACCATATTTGTAAAAGAGGTATGGTAAATTAATAAAAATATAAATAAACGAGAGGTATGGTAAACAAATTAAAAAAAAAATTATATTTACTCCATAAGTCACATTATATTTACGAACACTCAAAAAATGCTTTATATTTAGGTGAAAACTATGGGCAAAATACTATGGCCAAAATAACATGAGATAGATTATTATTAATACCATGCAAAAAAACATTATTAACCCTAATATTAGTATTAATAAAAATAAAAATGGCACATGGTATTGACCAATGGTATCACCTAGAATGTAGCCTATTTAAATGGGGGAATTAAACTAGCATAGATCCATCTTTACTCATCTACTAACCCCCGAGAGGTATCAAATATCGTGATATGCAAACTAGCATAGAGTGAAAAAATATTTGATCCCTCTCAGGGCTGGAT
>APFE030308353.1:20347-32395 GCA_000404065.3 Pinus taeda | reverse complement strand
AAATTATATATACACTATTATATTATTGATAAAATTGCCTTCCATTTTTCCTATGTATCATGGGGATTAGCCCATTTATTATACATATAAATTTAGGGTGGTTCTTAAAATTTTCCCTGCTGCTTCTGGTCACCCGGTGATATTTCCAAGTACTTGCCATTGCAAAAGTCAAAGAATTTGAGCATCAGTCCACCTATCATAGCAAAAAGATCAAGCATCCAAAAAGAAAGTATTTGAAAAATAAAATAGACATTATGAAAGCGGGTTTTCAAAAATAAAAAAATAAATAAAAAAACTGAAAAGCTATATAAAGCCCATCACTCTATTAATAATTGCATTGCTAGAGTTGAAGTTCAAATGCTAAAAGGAGAGTCAAGAAGCGATTTTTAAGTGTTATTGAGCAAAAGATTGAAGTCACTGCATTTTTGGAGAAATTCTAACCGGCGCTGTGCATCAGAGGTCGGTGTTGCGCATCTGGGAGGCGTTGTGCACATGGTAGGGTTTTCCAGTGTAAAATTGCACAGGCGCTGCACATCTGGGAGGTGTTGCGCACCTGTGTGAGGTGTTGTGCACCTGTGTGAGGCACTATGCATCTATCCAACCAAGCCCAAAACTCTCCAATTTTTCTAAATCACCTCGAAATCTTCATTTTCTCTCTCTAACAAGTAAGTACATCACTCTTATCTTATGTGTTAGGGTTTGGTTTGCTAAGATTGGTGTTTTGCATTCCTAAAACTAAAACCCTAGTCTCTAGGGTGAAACCCTAGTTCTCATTATCTCTCCATTGTTTTACTTACCCTATCCTTGCCATTATTTCCTAGACCAAAACCCATTCTGATTTACCTATTTCCTAAATCCCATTCCCCTCATACTTTTTCCCCATTACCACATTCCCACTTGCGCTATCTCCAAACCCTACAAATCCCATTCACACTCCTTAACACCCTACTCATTCATAAAAATCTCTACATACTCATATTTATTCCATTCACCCTTTCCATCATTGACCACAAGTGTTCACATCTACAAAAAGAAATGGAAAGAGACAATGAGTATGAGTTTGAAGAAGACACCCTTAGTGACAGTTACAAGGAGATAAACATACAACAAAGGAAGCCTCATAAAGGAGGAAGAATTATCAAAGAAGAGCCTACTAGTTTGAGGGGCTTGCAAGCCTGTCCACTTGCTATTTCTTGCTTTAAACACCAGGCATGCTTTGATTTCTGTCAAATGATAAAAATAGTCAAATTTCATCATGAGTTGGCAAGGTTGTTTGTTACACATTTTCACAATAATGAAGTAACCCTTGTCGGAATAACATTCACCATATCACCAGCTGTCATCTCATAGGCTACAGGTATTCCAGATGTGGGTGAAAATTGGAGTAAAGGACAGGATATTGATGAGGAGTAATATGAGCATTACATCAAGGCTAGATACAAAGACAAAATGAAGAGAGTATTCCCCTTCAAGTTTTTAGAAGACAGGTTTGCTCCATTGATGAAATTCATTATCAAGTACTTCACTTGTGAAGGTAGGTTCTCCCGGTTGTATGCCTACCACTTTAGACTGCGGATGCATTTCAATAGACTAAGAATAATGAATATCCCTTACTTCATGTTTAGCAATATTGACAAGATGGCACATATTGTAAAGAGGAAGCCATAACCCCAGCAGTTGAATAGGATTTTCCATTACTCTTTGATTAAAATCATTGTTCTACATCAGCTGAGCCTTCTTAACATGCCATGGGAGACTTTCATTTCTCATGAGATGTTCAAAGGCCCACAAATCTTTTCATCAGTACATCATGAAGAAGGTGGACCTTCAAGCCATGAAAAATTCAAAGAGACTGAAACTGTTGAAGTGCTAGTGTTTGTGACATATAAGAAGGGTACTAGGAAAATTTTTGCAGCTGCTAGGCGAGTATTATCTCCACAATGTGTGGAAGGGGTCTCACCTTCATCATCAGGCCATACGAAAATGTTATCTCCACAAGGTGTGGAAGGGGATTTGCCTTCTTCTTCAGCAAAACAGGTACAGGTTGAGCAGCAAAGCATGAGAAAAAGTAACGGAAAGAAAAAGATGCAAGAGAAGGATCTTATTGATGAGCAAGAAAGAGATTTTAATATTGTTGAGCATGATGAGCCACAACAGCATTTCACTCATCATGGAGTTGACGTTATTGATTTGGAAGCTCAGGATCCAAAGACTGTCAAAGACATGATCATAAAGGAACAAGAGGCTGAGATACAATCCTTGTCAGATAACATAGAGAGATTTAAGTTCATCATCAGGTATTTGGAACAGGAAAACAAGCAATTGAGTGAAAAGCAGGTCCTCATGGAGCTGCAAATGATTAAAGAAAACCGGCGAAAGGCCAAGGAGGCTAATGTCCAGTTGACTTCAATTGAACAAGAGATTGAGAATGATAAGGAAACTTGGCTTGAGAGGGTCAACATACACCTTGAGGGGCTTATTGATAAGGCCAATAGAGACAAGAAGATGCTTCGCCACATGGCCTACCACTACTTGACCCGCAACAAAATCTGCAACATAAGGATGAGGAAGCTTAAGGCTAGGTTAAGGAAGGCCTTAAAGAGAAAAAAGTAGCAAGACAAGTTGAAAATCTTGGTTGAAGCCTCACTAGACCATCAAACCAACTAATGGTGGTGTCCCATGCCAAATCTGGGAAAGTTTTGATGATTTTTTGTCTTTTTCAAATTTTGAAATTTTGAAAACAGAAAATTGGCCTAGATGCACAGTGCCACCGGCACTGCGCTTTTCCCTGGAGCACTTGTTGGAGGAAAGGCTTCTATATGTGGATTTAGCATGATGAGAACATCAAAACTAGAAAATTTTAGCAATTTTGGAGCAAAACTAGGTCACCAAAAGGTCAAACAACTACCAAAAAATGACCTCTATGCCTCTTTTTGGACACATAGAAGCAGCCTTGGTAGATTTCACTTTTAAGGGCAGGAATGACCTCCAAATGAAAAAATTCAAGATATTCCATACTCTAGACAGAAAGACATTTCTATTGATCTATCTTGGACTCAATTGGTCTAAGGGGAAGGCCTCGAAAAGTGGGTGTGAAGCAACACTACGCATCTGGCCAGTGGCGTTGCACATTGAGCCAGCTTGCCAGAAAGTCCAGTTTTCACCTATTTTCATTGTTAGTTGACTTTTTCTCTCTTCATAGATGAATTTATGATTGCAATTAATGCCTTGGTATGTAAATGTATTAGTGAAATGATCTTAGAGGGTAGATTCATCAGTTTGAGGTGGTTTGGGGGTCAATGAATCAGTGTCCATGCTTATAGAGGCAAGTTGTTCCACTGCCTATATTCTCGTTCCCTATTTGAAAATGGTTGTAACAACTCCTTTTCTCTTGGTTTCGACCCCTGATGGCTAGCATAGGTGGTTTGATGTCTATATTATATATTGTTTCTGTCATTAGCAAAGGTTGGACTCTCTTGGATGCTCTGAGCTACATTGTACACCCTTATCAACAGTTTGGCAAGGAAATAAACTAGGATTTGCAGCTATTTTTATGGGATACTTGTGGTAAAATGTTTTTTCATAGTTTCTTCTTCTGTTATTAGTTTTTATCATGTGTTATGTGTGCCACAATCTAATTCATTTCTTATGGCTGAATGATATCAATATAGATAGGTAGAATACATTGTTTTCAGTTCTCTTCCTTGGGAAACCATTTAGTATTTGATGTTTTCTACTATTTGAGAAGGATACATAATCTTTTCATGCCCTCCTTAGCTCCTCACCAGTCTTAGACCTCTCATTTCACTCAATTTCATGTTCTAAAACACCTAACTATCTCGCCCCATAGAACACCCTGCATCTTGACTTGATTTCCCGGACCCAAAGCTGTGTGCTCCATTTGATCTAGTAACAAAACCAACAAAATCAATAAAAAACCCTAGGGCTACTATGCCTAGCCTAAAATACATATCTGATCCAGTCATATTGACTAAGGTTCATGAGGAGAAAGCCCTCTCTTGACCTGGTATGGATAGCTACCAGGTTAAGCGTGGTTTGTGGTTACCCTAGAATCACTTCCCTTCAACCTAAGGTCAATCTAGGCTCTAACATAGTGGCGACTGTTAGTGCCTAAATCTACCTCAGGTTGAGAAAGGTAGGATCTAGGGTAACATCAAACCACGCTTAACCTGGTAGCTAGCCCTACCAAGTCGGGAGAGGGCTATCTCGTTGTCAATCTCAGAAGAGATGGCCAATGAAATCTTGAGATGACTGATTTGATGACTAATTTTAGGCTAGGTATGTGTATAGAGGTATTTGATTGAATTTGATGAGGTTTTGTTGGCTCAAATGTGAAAGGAAAATTTGGGACCTGGGAATGAGGCTTAGTTTTGCAGAGATCTCTATGGGGCAAGGTAGGCAAGTGATTTGGTACTTCAAATTGAGTGAGATGGAGAGATTTTGATAGGTGAGGAGTTGAAAAGGACATGAAAAACTCAGGGATCCTTTTCAAACAGCTGAAAACATAGATAACTAAACAAACACTAGGTAGAGCACTGCAATTTCAATGTATTCTAACTTTGTCCTTGTTTGATTTAGTTAAGATGAAGCAAAGAGAGATAATGGCATACATAAAACACATGTAAACTTACAATTATAGAAGGAAACACAATACCAAAGCAAGATTCCACAAGAATCCAATAAAGTGCTACAAACCCTGGTCTATTCCTTTGCCAAACTGCTGAAATGAGTATACAATGAAGCTCTAAGTTTTCCCAAAAGTCCAACCATGCTAATGACTGAAAAATTATAAGATATAGGAAACCAATAACCCATCCTAGCCTCTAGGGGTCGAGCTCATAAGATTAGGAGTTGTTCCAACAAAATCTATACTGAGAACTAAAAAGTAGGCAGTGGAACAACTTGCCTCTGAAAACTAGGAAACTGATTCATTCAGTTGCAAACTACCTTTTGATGGATGAATCTACCTCTATGAGTGAAAATTTACCCTAATTACATCCAAATCCATCATGTCACATTAAATTACATCATACTTTTGACAATTAGAAGGATAAAAGTCAAACTATGAAAAAACTAGGCGAAAAACAGAGTTTTTGGCCAAAAATGAGCAAAATTCCTCCAATGCACCGCGCTGATTTCCCTATGCATAGTTCCTTTTTGAAGCTGATTTTGGAGGCCTTACCGGTGTCCAAATTTGCTCCAAGTGGGCTTTTTGGAACGGTCTACCTGTCTAATTTCTATAAAAAGTGTAATTTTTGAATTTGGCCTCCGTTTACCCCTCCAAAACGGAGTTCTCCAAACACTGCTTCCTGTGTGTCAAAAAAGGGCCAAAAAGGTCATTTTTGAGGTGTTTTTGACCTTTTTGGAAGTTCAAAACCTGTCAAACTTTCTTGGCCATTTTTGAGCATGCATATTTTTTCATGAAAAATCCAAAAATGTTGAGTTTTCCTCAAAAGGAGGTCCCCATCAAAAGCGCGCGCCAGGGGGCGCGACGCATCGGGCAGAAAAGCCTGTTTTTTAAGGCAAAAATTCCAAAATTGCAAAAAGTATCCCAAATTTCTTGAAATTTGGGCTGAGTGTCCTTCATCAAGAGCTATGTTGGTCCAAGGAAGCCTCTGCCAATATCTGAATTCTATCTTGCTCTTTTCGCCTCCTTGATGCCTTCTTCAACTTGGCCTTCAGGTTTCTGATTCTTGCCTTTCACACTTTGTTTCTTGCCGAGTAATGATGGGCCATGTGCCTCAGCATATTTTTCTCTGGGTTGGCCTTCTCTAGCATCTTTTCCAAGTGGATATTTTCCCTCTCCAACCAATATTCACGATCAGCATTGATTTCTTGTTCAAGTGTTGTGAGCTTGACTTTCCTCCTTTTGGCAGCTTGTTGGTTTTGTCGTATGTTTCGTAGCTCCATTATGGTTTGCTGATCCTCTAGCTGTTTGTTTCTTTGATCCAGATATTTGATTATCCACTTGGCTCTTTCTAGGTTTAGAGACAAATGTTGAATGTCATCTTGTTGCTCCTGGATGATCTCTCTAAGCTTTGAGCTTTGTGAGCCCAAATCGGTGTCATCATCCTGAATAAGAATAAAATCTGTCTCTTGCCCTCTTGAAGGCCCCTCATCATGTAATGGTCGCTTTCCCTTGTCCTGTACCTACTCTGCTGATGGAGGAAATGAAACCCCTTCTACCCTGGGTGGAGATAATACTCATTTTGCTGCTGCAAACAACCTTCTAGTGCCCTTTTGATAAGTGACAAACAATGGCACACTAGTGGTTTGTGTCTCATGAATCTCCTGCTGATGTGAAGGTCCTCCTGTCTCATGAAAAACTGCTAGGGGTACTTGAGGACCTGTGAAGACCTCATGTGAAATTAACTCATCCCATGAGATTTTCTGTAAACCAAGCTGATGCATGACCACAATCTTGATTAGTGCAAAATGATATATATTGTTTAACTTCTAATGAGGAGGATTTCTACGCATTAAAGTGGTCATCTTCTCAATGTTTCGGCAAATAAAATAGGGAAGATTCATCATTCTCACCCTAGTGAAGTGCATCAATAGTCTTATGTGGTAGGCATATAGGTAAGAAAACCAGCCCTCACAGCTGAAATACTTAATTAAAAGTTTCATCAAGGGAGCATATGTGTCCTTCAGATATCTAAAGGGAAAAACTTTGCTGAGATGCCTCTGATAAGCAGCCTTGATGTAAGGCTCATAATTCTCTCTATCAATCTCTTGCCTTTTATTCCAATGCTCACCAATGTTTGGAATGCCAGTTGCTTGAGAAATATTCTCGGGGGTCAAGGTGAATGTCACACTTGCTATAGTGACTTGGGCATTATGAAGATGGAGCACAAACAAACTGCAGCTCAGCAAGTGAAGTAGGCTCCTCTCGTATATGTTTACCACCCTTGTGAGGTCTCCTTGGTGCGTGCATTTCTCTAGGAGAATCACTGAGTGTCTCCTCATCTCGGTCATAGGAAGGATCAGACTCCATATTTGCCAATGTTTGAGTTTTCTTGATGAGTATGAAGAGATTTATGGTGTCTTTAGATTTTTGCTACCAAGGATGAGAATGTATGAGGGACTGTGAAGGGGAATGTGTATGAGGGGTTTTGGGAATGTTCTTGACAAGTTTTTTGGGAAATAGGGGGTTTAGGGAATAGTACTCAGGTTCTTGGGACAACAATTAGGGTTTGGGGATTTTCAACTAGGGTTTGGGATAGTGGGAGTTAGGGATATGGGGATAGTAAATTTAAGGATATGGGGATTAGGGAATGGTTTGATGAAACTAGAAAATGAATGAGGGAATCAAAGAATGAGGGAGTGATAGAGTGGAATTGGCAGTAAAAACAAAAATTATAAACCCTATGCAACTGTTTTTTGGCAAAAATTGCAAGTAGGTAGGGTTTCAATTTTTTCTCACTAAATCACCATAAACTTTAAGAGCAACTCATTCACTAGCAGTGGAAGAATGCTTGACTTACTTGCACACCTGAGGATTGAGCGAATTTTGAAATTTGGGATTGTTTGTGGGTGAAAATTGGCTTGTAACCCAATGCATCGCACCACAAACCCAACGCACCGCGCCACTTCAATGTGTCACGCCTGTGTATTTTTTTCACTATGGAAGGCGACCCAATGCACCGCGCCCACGACTTAATGCACCGCGCCCGTGAAACTGGCACAACTTGCTGCGTTTTTGCTCTTTTTCTCCAACACAGCCTTTCTCTTGCTTAGTCTTTCTCCTTTAGATGCAAATGAGCTCTTTGAACATGAAAAATGATTTATATACAAAATATTTTAATTTTTCTCTCATAAAAACCCACTTTTGTAATGTTTGCATTTGACTTACTTTTCAAACTGTGTTTTTGGGCAGTTTGCTTTATTTTTGCCTTTGATGAAATGAATGCTTTGATTTTTTGTTTTCCTTGCAGGGGATGGAGTTATTGAAGCTTGGCAAGGTGACCAGGGTTGCTACTGAAGTTATTTACATATGAAAGAACTGAAATTACATGAAATTTATACATAAAAACATAAAATGCTCTCTTTTTCCTCAAAACAGGGTTTTGAGGAAAAATCAATCACTGAGTGAGTGTTTATGGAAATTATTGTTGTTGAAACTTTATTTGATCTCCTCATGTGCCTACTAACCATTATTGAGCATTTTGAAGACCTTATTGACTAAACCCTAGACCTAATGGGACCTAAAACCCTAAAAGTGACTTTTACAGATTTAAAGACAAAAATTGACTGCAGATCATCTAAATGAATGAAAATGGGCCAGCACATGAGAGAAAATGTATAATAAGCCGCTATTGTCAGATGATCCATGACCCTAATTGAATGCAGCTGATCAGGTGAGACACCTAACATGCAATGCAATAAGAGAATTTGATCACTGACAAAGGGATGAAGATACCGACACTAACAATGACCATACTAGGGAACATAGTGTGATGTTCCTTAGCAAAATGTATCAAGTTTAGATCTAACTATTGATGGTGGATAACAATTAGACACCGGAAGGTTGAAATCATTCACCTAGCAACTCTAAATCAGTTTTGAGATCAGATCCAAGGAATCCATTGGAGGATGAACCTGACCAGCAGAAACATGAAAGGAGAATATGGAAAGATCAGGTATTCAAGTTGGAATTTCATCCAAGACATTATGTTCTTTGTTATAAATTATTTCTTCTCTTTTCTCAAGAATGTCAAGAAGGCTTTACAAAATATATTGTATTTGAGAAAAGATCCTAGACCTGCATTTGATTCTTTCCCTTTGAAGATTGTGAATACAAAATGTTCGCATGCCTTTGATCTTGATCAAGAACCTTCTTCTGAATCTTATGATGACCATCGTCAAATTGATGAGCCTAAAGAGACCAAAATTAATTCTACACCTTCTGTACATATTCCTATACCTTGTAAAATTCCAGATAGATACAAGCTCTAATTTTAACTCCTATATCCCATGCTTTCCCTAAAAATCACTACCTATATCTACCAAGATTTGATGGTGAATGTGACAACATCACTACTGAGAGACATGTACTGAATTTTGAGTCTTTTCTTGACCTTTTTGAAGTTGATGAATATGATGTCAGTACTAGGCTTTTTTCTCTTTCTTTGCAAGGCAAAGTCAAGCGTTGGTTCAAAACGCTGCCTGATGCAAGCATCTCAGATTTCCAGCAGTTCATCAAAGTTTTCCTCGACAAGTGGGTGGTTAGATAGAACCCTTTCTTGATTCTAGAAGAATATAACCAACTGAAAAGATTGCCACGGGAGACAGCGCAACAATTTTCTACCAGGTTTAACCAAGTCTATTTTTTTATGCCTGTTAATATAAGACCTCCTCCTGGATCTGCTCTCTTGCACTACCCGGATGATTTTGATCTAGAAATGGAGTTTCAACTGAGAGAAAGGAACCTTGCAACACTTGAAGAGATGAAAAACAGTACAGTAGATGTAGAGGCTCATCTGTTGATCAGAAGGGCAAAGTTGAAGGAAGAAGAGATGAAGAACATAGATCCAAAGGAATCAACATCTTTAGAGGTAAAGCTCGACATTTTGGTAAGTACAGTGGAAGAGATGATGCAAAAAATCACCACAAGGAATGAGTATGATATTCAAGACCATGGCTTGCTGATTGAGGAAAGACAAGTGGTTGATCCAAAACATTTTCTTTCTTATCCCGGTTGTCATGGATCTGATAATGATTGTTTTATAGTTTATCTTGGAGAAAAGAGATCTGTTGATTTGACATGTATGCTTGCTGATGTGTTTTATATTGATGATTTACCTCAGTTTGATTAGTATGATGATGATTATGTTCTCCAAACAGAATCTAATCTTGTAGACAAACAACAACTGGTTTGTGGAAGGAGGAAGCTCACTTTTAGCAGCTCAAATACAGTGATCAACCATTACATATCAGCTATGGAAGTGAGGAGGAAAGTGCATCAAATGTTGAAGTAAGTGAAGGATCTTTGCCTTTCTATTTTACTACGTTTCAGTTCACCAGAGACAACTTTTGTGCAATCAGAAATCAACCGTCGATAAGTTTCGATCTTGACCATCTAGAGGGCAATGGAATCCTTGTTCAGGACTTCCAATATATAGATTTTTAGCCCCCGAATGCCATGGAATGTTAGGTTGTAGATGAAGACTTGGAAGCTGGAACATATGATCAAATGTTGCAAGATGATTCCGTACCATTCCGTTTTGAATCATTTCAATTTTTGAAGGGAATTTTGCATAGTATATCTTCAAATGAGCAGCCTGTAGAAAATCATGCAATCTCATTGGAACCAATAGAAAATGGGTTGCAACAGTCTTTTCAAGTTTTTCATGTTCCAATAGCTATATGTTGGATGACGTCTACAGTCAAAGTCCTTCTCCATTAGCTACCTGTGAGCTTGAAACAAGTATTGATACAAATTTGATCCAGCATCCAGTTTTTTTTCATTATCAGTAGGAGTCTCGTCACAAAGCTTAGATGAAATTTTGCATTCATGGTACGAGGAGAAGCAAAGTAATCCATTGGATGAGCTAAGTCCTAGTGCACATGAGTTTCAAGATCCTTGTGCAGTATTATTGGAGTTAGATAGAGAATCCATACTATTCAACCTAGGAAAATTTGGATCTGTTTACAACTTTTCATGGGAGTTGCCTTTTAGTAGTTATCTCTTGTTGTTCATAAGCAAGCACTTGCGAAGAATTAAAACAACATCCAAAATGCTTACTTGGCTACATTGGTTGTTTCATTTCACTTGATCAGGTGAGGAATGGACCACTTAGAGTAGGGTGTGATTAATAAGCTCACAGAAGTGAGCACAGTCAGTTTCAGAGTTAGTTTGAGTCATGAGTCAGTCTTAGCTTGCATTGTGTCAGTTTTTAGTCTTTGAAGTGTTTTGACCCACTGCCCAATGGATGAGGCACTAGTCTATATGTTCCCAGAGATCTATGGTTCTTGGCACCTCCAAGGAGCTACCATCCCCATTGGAGCCAATGTTAGTGACAGTGTCTTCACACTGCCATCAGTGATCAAAATTTACTCTTTTGCATTTCATAGTAGGAGTCCCATTTTTATGAATTTCATTCCATTAGGTCATGGATCTACTGATGGTGGGGTTTATTTCAGTTTTTCCCTCATGATATATACCTGCTAACCTCCTTTCATACTTTTTCAGTCAATGGTTCATGTTCATTTTCAATCATTTCATCAATTACATAAGGTTTCAGTCTCATTAGGTCTTAGGGTTTTCACCATGGTCAAAATTCAGTGATTATTTCTAATAATGGTCAGCAGACACATGAGGATGAAAATAATGATCATAAAGCTATAATTTCTTAATCTGTAAGCTTAATAAAGTTCTCACCTCAAAACTAGATTTAAGGTGAAAATAGAGGATTTGTATTTCATGTTTAAATTTGATGTAATTTTATTGTTCTCATATGTGATAAATGGTTCCATGTTTCTCCTGGTCACCCGGTGATATTTCCAAGTACTTGCCACTGCAAAAGTCAAAGAATTTGAGCAGCAGTCCACCTATCAAAGCAAAAAGATCAAGCATCCAAAAACATAGTATTTGAAAAAGCAAATAGACATTATGAAAGTGGGTTTTTAGAAAAAAAAAAAAAGGTTGAAAAGCTATATAAATCCCATCCCTCTATTAATCATTTCATTGTTAGAATTGCAGTTCAAATGCTAAAAGGAGAGTCAAGAAGCAATTTTTAAGTGTTATTGAGCAAAAGAGTGAAGTCGCTGCATTTTTGGAGAAATTTTGACCGGTGTTGTGCATCAGAGGTCGACGTTGTGCATCTGGGAGGCGCTATGCACCTCGCAAGGTTTTCCAGTGTAAAATTGCATGGGCATTGTGCATCTGGGAGGCGCTGCGCACCTGTGTGAGGCACTGCGCATCTGTCCAGCTAAGCCCAAAGCTCTCCAAGGTTGCGAAATCACCTCGAAATCTTCAATTTATCTCTCTAACAAGTAAGTACATCACTCCTATCTTATGTGTTA
>APFE030308353.1:0-14641 GCA_000404065.3 Pinus taeda | reverse complement strand
AGTAAAAAGGGTAAATTATGTTTTATAGATCTGTACGCAGGCTCGACATAGCAGAGGCGCGTATACACGCTGGTTCAAAATGTCAAAACTGCGTATACACTTATTGGCCATAATACAGAAGCGTATGCATGCAGGTTATAAATATTGAAGTAGAGTACGTCTCATGAAATTTGTTTTAGCTAGTTTTGTTTATTGTTGTAGTGTTCTGGGTTCAGGATTGGTTTTTGGTTACTGTTAATGTATTCTAGTTACATCATTTAGAAAAGTAGTTGGTTGGTTCAGTTTTGATAGAAGAAAAAGAGATTGGTTGATGCAGATGTATTTGGCATTTGATTATTGTAATTGATGGATCCAGTCTGAAAATTTATGAAACGTGGTCCCTGGAATAAAAGAGAAGGTTGTAGCCCTCTGTAGGTCAGCACCTACATATTAGTACATCCGCTAGTACAAGAGCTAAGGGGGTTGTAGCTCCATTCCAGAAGAAGCTAAAGAAAGAGAGAATGTTGTAGCCTTCTACAGGTAGAAGCCTCCATATTGGTATAAGACCACACCAGTACGGAAACATTGTAAAAAGAAGTTTCTAATTAAAAGAAGATAGAGACGAATTGCACCAGGTGGTTTTCACCCACATTGGGTTTCCACCTTATAACTTATGTTCTTGTGTGTGACTGTCTGCTCTGTTTTACTGTTCCTGGTTACTGTTTATATGGTTCTGGTGCAAAAATTAATGATCAGCATCTGAAGAATAAATTAAATTATAATTCTGTAGGTTATACGCTAGTTTCCTTAACTATAGTTGCATATATACGCAGTTTTCACTAACTGAAGTAGTGTATACAAACTGATTGTGAAATGAAAAGTAATTGACTTGATAATACTGATTCACCCCCCCTCTTAGTATTATTTCCAACAATTGGTATCAGAGAAGGTCCTTGAGAAGAAGCTTGATCACTCGAAGGAAGATCTATCATCATGAGCAACTACGAAAAAGACGCATCGATCAAGCCACCAATATTTGATGGGAGCAACTTTGTCTATTGGAAGGTAAGAATCACAACCTATCTTCAATCTCTTGGTACAGAAGTTTGGGATATCGTGGAAGCAAGATACACATTTCCATCTAAAACTCCTACAGATACGGTTGGTAAGAAGCAGTATGAAACAAATGCAAAGGTTGTCAATACTCTATTAGGGATTTTATCTCAATCAGAATTTGTCAAGGTTATGCAGCTCAAAACCACAAAAGAAATATGGGAGAAGATCGTTCTGAGCTATGAAGGAGACGATCAGGTAAAACATGCAAAACTACAAACTCTGAGAATTCAATATGAAAATATCATAATGTACAATGATGAAAGTGTGGCTAATTATTTCTTACGTATATATGAGATTGTTAATCGTATGAAAAAATTGGGTGAAGAGATAACATAAGTTACTTTGGTTGAAAAGGTTCTAAGATCTTTGTCTTCTAAGTATGAATCAAAAATCTCTGCCATAGAAGAAAAACAAGATCTACAGAGTATTACTATGTCACAGCTGTAGGGAATTCTAACTGCTTTCGAAATGACAAAAGGGGGACCATGAGACAAGAGAGAAGCCACATTCAAAGCTTCAGGAAAAGGAGATTACAATGAGTCAGGACATATGTCAGAAGGAGAGGAAGAATCAAACTTTGCCAAGAACCTTCAATGGGGTTCTGGAAGATTCAGAGGTAAGCTACCTTTCGAATGCTTTGCTTGTGGAAGAGTCGGTCACTATGCAGCCAAGTGTCCTCATAAAGATAAGCTTGATAAAGGTAAGGAACCAGTTAGATGGAACAGAAAACAGAATGTAAGTAAGAAGAGCTATTATACACATGAAGACAGTGATGGATTTTCAATTAGTGATGAAGATGAACAATGTAATGATTATAGACTTTTGATGGCTTTTGAAGATGATGATTTCTTGGTTGCTATAGATGAAAATGATCTCTATGAAGAAATTTCTAAACTTAAAATCTGTTTAGAAGAAAAGAGTATGATTATAGACACTTTGAAATTCCAACTTGGTGAAAATGAAAAACACAATGAAAAGTTAGAATGTGAAATTGTGGGACTTAGAAAAGATATTGAGAAAACAAAAGCTCTTAATCTTAGATTTGCTAAAGGATCTGAAACTTTAGATGAGATTATCAAAGTGTAGCATTCTCCACTAATAAAGACAAGTCTTCTATATATTGAAGAAGCATCTCAAGCACAGAAGCCATCTACCTCCAAAAGTTATCTTGATGCAGCAAGGAGAAGTGAATAGGTTGACAATCGACAGTAAAGGCATAAAGCAGATCACCATGTAAGTCAGGGTCAATCTACCTTAAGGATGAATAGAGATCACCAAGTACATCAAGAACAATCTACTTCAAGGATGAACAGAAGATACAACCAACCGTAGGTAAATCATTCTCAATTTGCCTCAAGAATGAATGTCTATGGAAACTACAATCACTTGGATGGAAGGTTTGATAATCACAGGAATTTCTTCAATGGCCAATGTTTCTCTTATCATAACTTTGGACACAAAGTAGCTCAATGTGTTGCCTACATGACCATCATGACCAAAGAAGCACGAAATCAAAGGAGTGTGACTGGAATCATGAAAAGAACCTACAATAACTTTTCTACTCTTGAAAATGAAATAGAATTTTCTATTTGTAACAACTTCGGTCATGAAGATTCTAAATGCAGGAGTAGGTTTCGACAAACAACTCAGAAGGAGAAAGCTTCATTAAGTCCCAAAACACGAAGGAAGAAAGAACCACAACCAGAAAGATGTGGTATAGCCTTATATGCGAAAGGACAAGAAAATCAATGGTGCATCGATAGTGGATGCTTGAAACATATGACAGGTGATAAAGAAAAACTTCAGCCATATAGTGCCTTACAAAAGGAAAGGAAGGTCTCATTTGGAAATGACACCCCTACACTCATAAAAGGTAAAGGTTTTGTTCTTTTGAAAGAAAAGGTCAAATATGGAAATGTTATGTATGTTGATGGCTTAAAGCATAATCTATTGAGTGTCAGTCAAATGTGTGATCAAGGAAATGAGGTAATATTTTGATCAAATGGATGTATTGTTCGTGAGCTTGATACAAGAGAAACAGTGATCAAAGGCATAAAAACTCCAAATAATTTATACATACTCAAGGGAGGACAACAAAAATTCTATCTAAGCAAGAATGATGAACAATGGCTATGGCACAGAAGATTGGGGCATCTAAGTTTCTCTCAGATAAGGAAAGCATGCAAATATCAGGTAGTTCGTGATCTCCCTGACATCAGAATTCCAGACAATACTATATGCAAATCATGTCAGTTTGGTAAGCAAACCAGAACTAACTTTCCTGAGAAGGATCAACAAGTAAGCCACTTGAACTTGTCCATACAAGCATATGTGGTTCATCCAAGAAAATGTCACCTCGAAGAGAAGAATACTTCATATTGTTCATTGACGATTTTTCTAGGATGTGTTGGATAGGACTTCTGAAGCATAAAGACGAAGCTTTTGAAAAGTTCAAAGCATTCAAAGCCTTGGTTGAAAACGAATCAGATCACAAAATCAAATGCCTCAGGTTTGATCGAGGAGGGGAATTTACCTCGGATGAATTTTTCGATTTTTGTGAAGAACATGGAATAAGCAGGGAATTCTCTACTCCAAGGACTCCTCAGAAAAATGGAGTAGTAGAAAGGATGAATAGAATGGTTCAACAAATGGCTCGTGCTAGGCTTGACGAGTCTAGAACTCTTGCAACCTTCTTGGTGAAGATGGATTTTCTTCCATAACTATTCTCAATAAGACAAACGTCCGGGTGAACAACACTCAAACTCCTCATGAACTCTACTATGGTAAGACTCCCACAGTAAAATATTTCAAAATTTTTGGAAGCAAATGTTACATCAAAAGGACTAATGAAAACCTTGGCAAGTTTGAACCTAGAGCAGATGAAGACATTCTCCTTGGTTACTCTCCCCAAAGCAAAGGATATAAGTGGTACAATAAAAGACTTAGAAAAATTGTTGAAAGTATTGATGTAGTGGTTGATGAAGAAGGAAACATTCCAAGAGAGGTAAAATTTGAAGATTAAAAAGATGATGAGGACTATCCTTCAACATCAAATCAGACTAATGATGAAGAAGAAACCTATGAGGCACTAGAAGAACAGATAAGGGTAGAAGAAAAGACTCCATCTAGGCACGTCTAGAAGAATCATCTAGAAACTCAAATTTTGGGGCAGAAAGAGGTAGGTGTTCAAACAAGAAGAACTATTTCAGAAGCTTCAAGATATCTACCATTTCTCTCCTCCACTGAACCTCGAAATGTAAGTGAAGCATGCAAAGATGAATGCTGGGTCAAGGCCATGAATGAAGAACTTGAGCAGATTGAAAAGAATAACACTTGGGAGTTGGTTCCTAGACCAAATAATAAGAATGTCATAGGGACAAAATGGACATTCAAAAACAAGTTGAATGAGAATGGAGATGTTATTAGAAACAAGGCCAGACTTGTTTGTAAAGGGTATGCTCAACAAGAAGGTATAGACTTTGAAGAAACTTTTGCACCAGTTTCCAAACCTGAAGCGATAATAATGCTTCTTGCTCTTTCTAGCTTTCAGAAGTTCAAAGTATATCAAATGGACGTGAAATCTGCCTTTCTGAATGGAGACTTGGAAGAAGAAATGTATATTGAGCAACCAGATGGGTTTATCCTTGGAGATGATCCAAAACTTGTATGCAGACTCAAAAAGGCTCTCTATGGCCTTAAACAGGCTCCAAGGGCTTGGTATTATCGTTTGGATAAGTACCTCCATCAACAAGGTTTTAAAAAAGGATCAACAGATAGAAATCTATACATAAAAATTGACAATGATAAGTTGCTAATACTTGTTGTGTATGTTGATGATATCATCTTTGGTGGCAATGAAGAAGACATGAGTCAAAACTTTGCTTTAGTGATGCAGAAAGAATTCGAAATGTCCTTGGTGAGCTCACATACATGTCCAACAAAACAAAGACGGTATCTTTCTATCACAAACCAAGTACCTCAAGCAAATCTTGAAGAAATATGGGATGGAGGATTCGAAACTAGTATGTACCCCTATGGTAATAGGATGCAGCCTCAACGCAAATGATGAATCAGCAACAGTGCATCAATCAACCTATAGATCCATGATTGGAAGTCTGCTCTATTTAATAGGTACTCGACCAGACATCATGCATGTAGTGGGAATAGTTGGAAGATTCCAGGCAAATCCAAAGGAAGAACACCTTTAGGAAGTTAAGAGGATCTTCAAATATCTTCAAGGAACACAAAACTATGGTTTATGGTATCCTAGAGACACAAATATCACACTTCATGCATATACAAATGCAGATTGGGCAGGAAGTGTGGATGACAGAAAAAGCACTAGTGGTGGTGCATTCTTTATGGGTTCCAGATTAGTATCTTGGTTTAGCAAGAAACAAAGTTCAATTTCTTTATCTACAGCTTGAAGCAGAATATGTGGCTATTGTATCTTGTTGCACACAACTCCTTTGGACGATGCAAACATTGCAAGACATTCAAATCACTTGTACTCCACCTATCTCCATTTTTTGTGATAATACAAGTACAATCAGTATTTCAAAGAACCCAGTCATGCATTCAAAGACCAAGCACATACCTATCAAATATCATTTTCTCTGGGAACAAGTGCTTGAACAAGAGGTCAAATTGGAGTATGTCCCCTCCAAAGAATAAGTTGCTGATATACTCACCAAACCACTACCCAGGGAGACAATTGAATACCTCAAACAGACGTTGGGAGTAGTTGATGCATCGTCTTGTTGTTGAAATTATCTGTTTCAAACAATAGTGGTTGTATGTGAGTTTCATGAAGCATATCCGTGTACATACGTATGTTTCTGTGGATACAGTCGTGTATATTTTGGTTGAAGAAAATCAGTGGGGCCAAACTCAGGATGAAAAGAGTCCGACATAGACCATCTGGCACAAGCTTAGGGGGAGCATATACTTCTAATAATGCATTTTTGGCATTATCTTAGAAGATCTTGGTTCAATTTCACAACTGTTTTTGTTCAGGTAGAACAGGTGCAGAAGAAGATCATGGTTGCCAGTCTGAATGATGATTGACAGATGCTGCTGATGTTAGTTGATGATCTTATATATTTTTGTCTCTATGTCATGTATTTCTTTTACTATTAAAGTCATGTAATGGCATATGTTGGTTTCCCCACTATGCCTGGGATGGATGATGTAATGTTCTTGTTTATCATATGTAAACTTTTGGTGTATCCCCCCTCGTTGGGTGGATGAGTCAATATTGGTATATCCCCACTTGGTTGGGAAATGGTTGTATGTATGAGTCTTTGGTGATAGGAAGGTCATGTATGTTATATAAATTCAATGTTCTTCTTGTAGAACATCTTTTTTAGACCTTGCATATTGTCAGGGGGAGCATGGATAGCACAGCAGATCAGAGATTTTAGCATGTACTCAGGGGGAGAATAACCGTTTTCCCTTGATGAAAAAGGGGGAGAATGAATTTGAGGAACTTAGGGTTGCCATCAAGTCCAAAGGGGGAGATTGTTGGCATTACGACACAGGTTTGGCGTTATGACACAGGTGTTGTCCTTGGCGGAAACTCACTCAAATGACAGATCACAGTTCAGGCTCTTAGAATGAAGGAAAAATATATATGCGCAGGTTCCTCTTAACCAAGTTGCGTGTACACGCGGGATCAATGTTCAAAAGGTGTGTATACATATGCACGCACTTTCATCCAAGGAAAAGTGCGTACATGTGGGAAGACTTGTTTTTGGTCCGTGGTATTTAGTCCTTCATATTTGGACCTATGGTTTTGGACCATGGTATCTCGTTTGAAGTGTTGAACCCAGGTATTCGGTCCATGGTATTGATTCTTTATGGTTTTGGACCGTGGTATTGAGTAAGGCATAAGACTATAAAAGGGAAGGAGAGCATTAGGCAAAGGAATTCACTCAAGCATTGAATATCTTATGAAGACTAAGATCTAGAATTGGGTTATGGTGCATAGCTAGATCTGAACCAAGGAGGAACCTGAGCACTAGAAGAAGGATAGGTTCTATTGTTGGGTCAAGATCTTAAGGCTTGAATAGTAGTATCCTTGTGTGATTTTCATCGGTTATATTTGGCGCATGACTTGATCTATAAATATGATAATCTGGGTATAACTTATGTCTGAATAAGTGAAAAGGGTAAATTATCTTTTATAGATCTATATGTAGATTCGACATAGCAGAGGTGCGTATACACGCTGGTTCAGAAAGTCAAAATTGCATATACGCTTATTGTCCATAATACAGAAGCGTATGCACGCAAGTTATAAATATTGAAGTAGCATACGTCTCATGAAATTTGTTTTAGCTACTTTTGCTTATTGCTGCAGTGTTTTGGGTTTAGGATTGGTTTTTGGTTACTGTTAATGTATTATGGTTACATCATTCAGAAAAGTAATTGGTTGGTTCCGTTTTGATAGAAGCAAAGGAGATTGGTTGATGCAGATGTATTTGACATTTGATTATTGTAATTTATGGATCCAGTCTGAAAAATTATGAAACGTGGTCCCTGGAAGAAAAGAGAAGGTTGTAGCCTTCTGTAGGTCAGCACCTACATACTAGTACATCTGCTAGTACAAGAGCTAAGGGGGTTGTAGCTCCCTTCCAGGAGAAGATAGAGAATGAGAGAAGGTTGTAGCCTTCTGTAGGTAGAAGCCTGCGTACTGGTATAATACTGTACCAGTACAGAAACATTGTAAAAAGAAGTTTCTAATTTAAAGAGGATAGAGACAAATTGCAGCAGGTGGTGTTGGGCCTCAAAATAGTCCTTATTCTCACTCCATTATTCACCAATACCTTCACATTACTTCCATATTACCTTCATATCACCTCCATTCTACCTCCACATCATTACATTTACTTCATCATTGGGTTATAACTATGCTTTTCCAAAGATTATTAATTCTTAACATTTTAAAGTGGATTTATGGTTAAACTTTAGAAAATAATATGCTTATGCTTATACCTAACAATTAGAATGAGTTTGTTGACATGTTTAGGTACAAGGAAGCTTCCAAGGCATCCTTATGTGGCAGTCTATGTTCAAATTCGAATTTGAGAAGATCATGGACCTCATAGAGGAGATCATGGAGGATAGGGTTATGTGTCACCATTGGTTGAGAAATATATCGGTCAAAGGAGGGAATAGTGGGTCTACATTTATGAGGTTGTTATCATAGTTTTTTCTATAAATAGGAGTACCTCCTGCATTCCAAAGGGAGGACTCTTGGAGCATTGTATCCAACTTATGATGGAATAGAATAAAGCTTCATTTTACATATATTTTCATTATTTAGTTTTAGATATAAGTTGTACATATATTTCCATTATGTAGTTTTAGATATAAGTTGCCTTAATGTAGTATATGGAATAGCTTGTCACTTTGTTCTTAGGAGAATTGAGCTCACTCTAGAAGGATCAAAGGAACATGTTATTTCATATTAGATCTTATTTCATTTAATTGCTTAGATGTTTGATGTTTGAGGATTTGTTTGTGATTGATGAATGAGTTTTAAATTAGAATCTTATCAGCATATGAGAGGATAACCAAGGGTCTAAGTTAGGTTCTCTCTCTATTTTGATTTGCATGATAATTGAAATTCATTCTTTTGCTTTTAAGTTTCAAATTATTTCATTTCTTATGCTTATGGATGAATCTTAGGGTAGTTTGGATTAGTACATGAGAGGACAATCAAGAGACTAAGTTAGTCTTTCTCTCTCTTTGAATTTGAACAACAATTAAATTCATTCTCTTGTCTTCATTTCAAGTTTCTAGTTTTATGTAATCAATGATTTCTCTATGTTACTGTAGGGAAGGACAACCAGGACCTCCTTTGTTAGGAGCCTCTTCCCTTGCATATTATATTGAATCGTAAATGATTTAGCTAGACATAGAGTTATTTGCCTACTCCTAAATATATATTGTTGGCACCATCACAAGCTTACGGGTTTCCGTGGTTGATAATTTAATGAAGCAATTTAAGCAAATAAATTGTCCAACAGGTGGTTTTCACCCACATTGGGTTTCCACCTTACATCTTGTGTTCATGTGTGTGACTGTCTGCTCTATTTTACTATTCCTGGTTATTGTTTATATGGTTCTGGTGCACAAATTAATGATCAACATTTGAAGAATAAATTAAATTATAAGTCTGTAGGTTATACGATGGTTTCCTTAACTCTAGTTGCGTATATACGCAATTTTCACTAACTGAAGTAGCGTATACAAACTGATTGTGAAATGAAAAATAATTGACTTGATAATACTGATCCACCCCCCCTCTCAGTATTATTTCCAACAACTTCCTTGCTCTGGGACCATGACTTGAGGAAGGGACACTTCAGCAACCCCAAAAACGCAGACTTCTAGTTCTTGTATGAGCTTTGGAGTTTGTTGTTTTTGATTCAGTATTTGGTTCATGTTGCAAGGCAGATTTCATTGTCATCTTTTTCCATCTCCATTTGTGGAATAAGAACTCACTCATGATGTCATTCCCTTCAGCAACTTTCTTCATGCCTAATATAGGCAATTGATTCATGCTTTTCTAGTTTATAAAAATGTATATTGTTGCATAGTTCTTGGAAGACACCAGCAGCCACCTTCCACTTCATCCACCTTAGTCATCTCTTGTTTCACTGTCACCCTCACTAGTTTTTCATCATTCTTCATTGAAATTCCACTAGATACATTGAGCAAACCTAGCCATTTCTTATCTTGGATATTGACTCCTGAGTGCTCCTAGACCTTCTAACACCCCATTCCACTCATCACACACCTTTCCAAAGCTTCCCAACACCTCCAACACCTCATAATTAGCTCTCAGTTGTATCTTGTAGGTTTCTAGTACATCCTGTAGGTTTTCCTAAAACAGCCCGTTTTGAGGCCAAATTGATGGGAAACCTCTAGGAAGTCACAATAAGCCTGCTAGGACCCCTCCACACCATCCAACCACTTCATAAACCTTGTAGCCATCCTAAAACACCTTCCATCCACCTGTCACATCCACAAGAACAATTAGTTTGCATAGTTGATTTTGCCTAAAAAACCCAAAAAAGTGAAAACATATTTAGTTTAGTTTTTTGCTTGCACATTAGTGTGGTTTGATGATTTTTACTTCTGTAGCTTAGATACTAGCATTTGTTTAGTGTGGATTTAGAAATTCTGCTTAGCATAGCTTCTTAAATGGTTAATTAGGGTATGGTGTGATTTAGCATTACATGTTGTTTTTTTTATTACTACAATAGAGTAGCTATCTTAGAGTAGAATTTCCCTTCTTCCATCAAAGAATCAAGCTTCTTCTGACTCTATATAAGTTTGGCTTGGCACCGTTGTTCGGGAGGTGTTTGAGTAGAATGTGATTACTTCTTTCTTTTCTTCCATTTCTTGTCTTCAATATTCTATCGTTAGTTTATTTCTGCAAAAGTAATCTAGTTGCTTCCTTTCTTTCATTTTTCATTATCTACTTTCCTTTCCATTCTACAAGTAGGATTTCAATTCAACAAGTAGCTTTTTCATTTTGTTAGTGATTTTCATTCAATCAAAAATTTTGTTTCCGCAAATACTTTCCAAGTTTTAAAAAAAGAAAAGAAAAAATAATACAAAACCAACCCAAAAATATTTCCTTTCATGCCTCGTAGGAATAGGGGCAACTTAGGGAAATGTTTGCCAAATACCCCCACTGCATCAAACAACCAACCTTCTCTCTTCTTCAGTAGCTGTGAACTGGAGGAACATTTAGGTGAGCAACCTGACATATTTGAAGAACCTACAAGGGAAGAAGAAGAAGAGGAACCCATTCCTACTGAACCAATGGCTGAAAGCCGAAATGACAGAGGGAATAGAGAGATAGTTGAGGGTGATTTCCCCATCACGAAAACTAACGGGGAAACTAAGATGAGAAATATAAGTCCCTCTGCCCTATCTCATTTCCATGCCTGACTACAGAAGACCCCAACACTTTCCTATTTGAGTTTGTTGTTATATGCCAAATCTATGACTATACAAATGATGAGAAAAAGTTAAAACTGTTTCTATCTACCCTCAAGGATGCAACATTGCGCTGGTTCATGGGCTTACCTAGAGATAGCATCACAACTTGGGCTCAGATGCAACAAGCCTTTAACAAAAAACATCGGGACTATTTTTGGTCAAAGGATACTAAAGAAGAAATTTTCAGGATAACTATAGGTCATGAGGAATCCTTAGAAGAATACGAAAAAAGATTCCAGCTCAGTTACAAAAGGACAAGGTGCACGCTTGACCCCGAGTCACTAAAGCTGGTCCTGCTTAGGGGAGTAAGAGAAGATCTTTTGGATACCTTACCCTATGAGGATATTAAAATTGTCTTTAGAAACCATTCTAGGGTAGTCAGGAAAAAGGGTAGGGATAGTCAACTTATGGCCAGTACATCATCTTCCAACTCATCCATCAAGGGTAAAATTTGAAACATGCTGGAAGATTTCAAAAGTGAGATGCTGCAAACCCTTGCCTTGCAAATGGACACCATGAACATTAAAAGGAAGCAAGAGGAAGCATAGAGATCCTTGGCCATCTTTTGTCCTAGATGCACCAAGAGGAATCCTAAGAACAATTGTCCATTGAACTGTATTGAAATTTTCTCTGTCTGTGAAGAAAACCCCTCTACAAACTAGTTCCCTTCTTTACCTGGACTCAAAGCTATCTATAAAGGAGCTGAAGGGGTCACTCAGAAACTTTTCTACATTAACCAAAGGAGACCTACTAGGATTAGACCATTCCAGTAGGTCATGCCATGCATATTACAACCCCAACCAAACCATAGCTATACCTTCTTGGGGACCCCCTACTCAGCCTTCTTGGTCTACACCCCCTCCTTGGTCCTATGCATCTCAGTATCATTCCGAGTCAGCGAGCGAGTCATTTCAACCTTACGCTCCACCATAACCTCAGTGGAATACACCACTCGAGGGGTGGAGGCCCCAATACAACAACGCTCCAGATATATTCCCTCCACCACCTGCCCAACCACAACTCCTACACTCTGCTCCACCCAAGCAACCCCAGATGCTTGCCTAGCCAAATTCAAACTCAAGCAATAGGCATGCTCAGCAAGTATACAGTGGAGAGACATCATATCCAGCTTATGCTGTGGAAACCCAGGAGATTAACCTGAGATCTGGGAGAGTTCTCCCAGATAACCAACCTCCTGCTCCACCTAGGGAGGTTGAGGAAGAAATAGAGGAAAGCAACCTTAAATTAAATCCACCCTTTCATGAGAGATTAGCCCAACCATTCCAGCCTACCCTAGAAGAGACTGAACTTCTGGGAGAATTGAAAAATCTATGTATAAAGATCCCCCTTCTCTAGGCAATAAAAGATGTTCCCATTTATAATAAGTTGATTAAGGAGAAATGCTTCAAGCATATATGGAGGTGAAAAAGGGATGCCCCTACCATTAATTTCATTGGGCAGTTGTTCGACTTAATGCTGGGGCAGGTAATATGTCCAAAATATTTGGACCCTGGAAGCCCTATAGTATATGTGCACATCAATGGCACCATTGTCCCACACACTCTGATCGATCTTGGGTCTGTCATTAATGTGATGACCAAGGACACCATTCTCAAGATCAACTTCCAAGGGTCATTGAGGAAGACCACAACAGTTCTACAACTTGTAGACCATTCCACAGTAACCCTTGAGGGAATTGTGGAGGATGTGATGGTCTCCATTGACTCATGGGAGTACCCTATATATTTCCTAGTTCTCCAGCATAAGGCTAAGCTTATTGGTTGTCCTCTCATCCTTAGGAGGCCATGGTTGGCCACAACCGATGCTTACATTAGCTGTAGAGCTGGAAATATGACCATCAAGAATGGGCGTATGTCCAAGCAGTTAGTCCTATACCCTCCTGCTCAACCTTCATGATTTATCTTTATAGTTGGAGGAGGAGGAAGAAGATGAGGTTTATCCCACCCAACTTTATGCTTTTGAAGAAACCATGGGAGGAGGACAACAAGATGAGGATGAATTTATTGAACTCCTACTCTAAAGTCCAACTCCTGGTTCATTACCTTTAGAAGAAGTAGTAAAGGAAACCCAAAAAAAGAATCCAATTGACTTATGCTTGGCCGATTCCAACCCACTCCATGTCAAAACCATAGAATTCAGCCCAGAGAAAACCTTGAAAATTAATCCATCTCTTTCTGCTCTCGAAGAGGAGAAGCTATACAACATGTTGAAGGAAAATCTAGAAGCCTTCGCTTGGAGTTACAAGGAAATGAAGGTAGTACACCCCTCAGTGTGTATTCATAACATATACATCAAAGAAGGTTGCAAGCTAGTAGTCTGTAGTCTGTGGCCTCAATCCATTTGGTGAAGTAGTCTGTGGCTATGAGGATCCATCTACGTTGGCCTGAAGATGAGGGATGAATTTCCCCAATGAAATCCAAGCCCCATTGCTGAAAAGGTCTCTCTGTTGCAATTGGCCTCAAAGGGAGTGGCAGTAATTTTCTCTTTCCCTCAAATATTTGACACTTATGGCATGAGGTAGTGAAATTTTTAACATCAGGGAACAAAGTGGGCCAATAGTATCCAGCCCTCAGTATTTTATCCACAGTGGACTTCCAATAGAAGTGTCCACCACAGTCACCTACATGAAATTCTTTCATGACATTGTTAGACTCATTCTCAATTAAGCAGTTTAGCAATATACCCTCATGGTTTTTCCAAAGCAAATTGCCATCCATGACACAAAATCTTGAGGCTTTCATTTTTAAGAACCTACATTTAGTTCTGGACAATCTTGGGGGAGCACAAATGTTTTGCAATATATAACAGGTATCAGAATACCAAAGAGATTATTCAAAGGCTACATTGATCTTTGGAGTCGCTAGCTCCGGTTCACTGTGCAGTTGGTTGATGTCCAAGGCTTGGAAATTTGTTTCAGACATTAATTTGGCCAAACCTTTCCCTTTTATCAGTTTTGTAGGTTTTATTTCAATATCAAATTCTAAAATGTTGGCAATCCAGTTTCCTCTTCTGCCCTCTAATTTCTCTTGAGTAAGTATGTCTTTCACAATAGGGCTTGGTACATAAGCTATAACATGGGAGTATAGGATGTAAATTCTAGAAGCTTTGATAGCTTTGACCAAGGCATATGCTTGCTTTTCCACGATCTGATATTTCAGGGGTGCATCTCTGAGAGCTCTGCTAAAGAAAGCAATAGGTCTCTCATTTCCTTGCTCATCTTTCTGCAACAAGACAACAACAATAGTATGCTGGGAAGCAAAAGAGAAAATGATAAACTCTTTGTCAAATTGTGGATTTGTTAAGGCTGGAGTTTGGGTAAGGGCCAATTTTATTCCTTCAAAAGCTTGATTTGCTTCTACTGTCCATTTTACTTTTGAATCCTTTTTTAGCATGTTATTTAGTAATTTGCTCAATTCTGCCAAATTTGGGATAAATCTCCTTAGGAAGTTGATCTTCCCCAAGAATGCTTGTAATTCTTTGATGTTTCTTGGGTGGGGCATTTGCA
>APFE030308341.1:58437-119506 GCA_000404065.3 Pinus taeda | reverse complement strand
TTCTCTCATTTTTTGCTCTGGTTCTCTTGGCAATCAGGTTTGCCTCTACACTTACAGCTATGTTCTGCATGTCTGCAAAACTTGGAGGTGCTCTTTCTCTTAATTGATATGCCATGTCTGGGTCAAATCAATTAGGAAATTTGATCAAGGCCAGATCAGGAGGAGGTCTCAAGTTTTGAGGGATAGAATTATATACATTGTTGAACCTAGCACAGTAATCTTGAACTGTCTCTTGAGGGCCCCTTTTCAAGTTATCATACTCTGTCAGTATGTGAAGGGGGTCTTTCTTCTTTTCCCACTTGTTTAAAAAACTTAGGTATAAGGCCTCAAGATTAATTATAGAGTTTGCAGCCAGAGACCTGAACCAGTTCCTTACATCCCTTGTCAAACTTTGCACAAAAATTTTCATTCTTACATCTTCATCATCTATCTCATACTTCTCAAAATAGTCCTGCATCCTCTTAGTGTGTTTCTGGGTAGTATAAGTGCCAGTTCCATCAAAGTAAGTGATTTTGCCTTGATAGTCTTGGGGCATTGCCCCTGGATTTGCAGGCAGGACTAAAGGAGCATATCTAGCCATATTTGTAGGGATAAAAGGGGCAGCAAGAAGGAGTGGAACAGCTGGAACAACAGGGATAATAGGAGTGAGGTGTGTTGGGGATGGGGGAGTGGGGAAACTACCTTCGGAAGTAGATGAAGAACTAGGATAAGCAGGGGTAGTGTGAGGGTGAACTGATGCTTTGATAGGAGTAGGAATAGAGCTCTACTGATTTGGCTCAGTATCTGAATCTGAGAGATTCCCTAACTACTCTTGCTTCTTTAAGATTTGGGGGATTAAATTGGGGTTTTCAAAGATAGTTTGGGGATTAGGGTCAGGATTGGACCTAGTGTAACGAGATTTCTTCCTTGGAGCCAGCTTCTGAGTTTTCTTTCCCTAGTATCATGTGATAGGACCTTTTAAACAGGAAGCTTATTTCCTTTCACTTGGTATTTTGACATAAGTTCCCCAGCAAAGTCGCCATTGATGTTATCACTCAAGTTGTTCCCTGCTTCCTAAAGGGAATACGGCCAAGGTAACCACTGACCAATCTTTTAGCTACAGGTCCTAGCCTACCTGTAACCAGAGAGGGCTCTCTCTTTATAGTTTAGCTTTGTTGATGAATGTTTTTAGGCTAGTTATTGTGTATTGTTTTGTTTGAATTTGGTGGGTTGGTGAATTCAGATAGAACTGAGATATAGATCAGAGAACAGTTTGTTCCATTGGGCAATGGAGTTGAGGTATTTGTGCTACTGAAAGAGGATTTATAAAGACAGAGTGTTGCTGCAGAGCAAGTTAGGCATATGTGAAACAATTTATCAGATTTGTTGATGAAATTATGGAATTTAGTGAGTGAAAGGCAGTTAAGAATCTTTCACTATGCTAAATGAAGAAAACATGAAGGTATTGCTTAAGAGCAGTTAAGAATTCTTAAACAGTATTCATCATCACAGGATTAGTTCAGACATGAGCAATTAAGAATTCACATCTATGGCTAATCCAGAAGAAAACATATTTAGAAATAGAGATTGAGCATAGGGTGTTTAAAACAAATCCTAGGCTATTATTTTTCTCTGCTTACTAAGATTATGAAAACATAAGTGTTATGGAATACATAGAAACACATACACAGTTAAGAGATACTTATTGATTCAGCATATGACACAAGAATTCTGCAACTAAACAGATCTTTACATATCCATCTTCAGACAGCATAAGAACCAGAAATCTCCATCAGCAATTTGTATTATCAAAAAATTGTCTCCAAAATACAATAGAGCTCTTCAGAAAGAATTACACTACAACCGACCCTCAATGCGTTATCTGAGGGGATATATATACAAAATAGGGTCCAAAATATCTCAGTAGAGAGTTATTGTGCAATAAATTGCACCACCAACTCTCTTACAAAAAGTAAATGAAGACATAAATATAGCATTTAATGCTGAGATAGCTGATATTTTTCTGTCAGACAGATTTGACTTTATGGCTCTGGAAAGTAGGTTGTAGCTATGCCTTTAACTTTGCGTTAATTGAGCCTGTTGTCTTGGTGCATTGCTGAGTTATTTGTACGGCTGCTTGCTATACCTGTGTGTTGATCTGCCTGCTGACCTGTCTGTTGACCTGTCTGCTGACCTGTAAACTTTGACTTTTCTCAAAAAGGAAAAAGCAAAGTGGAATTATCTGGGCAAAATCTCCAGCATTGCTTGCCACCAATCAGCTGGAGGTAGCTAATGCCTCTTCATTTTTACTAGTGTTTCATCTTCCTCTGTATGTATGTAAAAGTTGGGAGGGACTTCGAATAGATGATTTATTTCATGTTCAATAAAGAACAGATTTTCCAGCTTGTCATAGAGAGACTACCCAGAGGGAGGCCTTGCTTCTTCTGTGGAGCTGATGGATGCTGTGATATGGTTTTCAACATAATTGTTGATCCTAGTCATATACTAATTATATGACAGCAGTTGTCCTGTGCCAGTCACTAGGCTTGGCAGTCCTTTGTCCTGTAGTATAGTCATTTTTTCTCTAAATTCATCTATCTCTGCCTTCATCTCCTGACACTTCCTCTCCAAAGTTTGAGTAAAATTCCTCAAGGTCAGTACCTTTTTGGCTGTCAGGATTGTATCTGTTCTGCTGCTTATTTGTAGAGCAGCCAGTTCCTCTCTAGTGCGGTTATTGAGGAAATGAATCATTCTGGTGGCCTACTTAGGCATTATTCCCAGGGCTGTCCTAGCAGCAACTCTTTTTCTGCTAGGGTTTTACCTAGCAGCAACTCTTTTTCCAGAGTTTTCACTTTGGCCTCTAAGGCCTTTATTTCTCTTTGCTTCTCTGCCATTGTCATCTTTGATTTATCATAACTGGTCTCCAGCTTGGCCAGTTTTTCCTTGGCAACATTTATTTCAGTTACCTGAGTTTCAAGCTCTTTAACAGCTTTCATCAACTCCTCCATGCCCATGCTGGATTCTGCTGCTGCTGTTGCTTCTACTGTTGCTCCTGTTCAGCTGGAGCAGTAGAAGTGCCTTCTCCTGCTTGGACTGGTTGCTTGAACAAGACCTATTGACAAGAATCTAAGTCAAGAGTTTTTTCCAAGTCCTTTACAGTCTGCTCCATTATTTCTTCCTGAGTCAATTCCTCTACTATTGATTCAGGTACCCATTCATCTCGATTGGCAAAGTGTTGTATTTGTGTGATTGGGCAATGCTTATAGGCTAGCAGCCTATATTTGACCCTCCTAGCACTGATGAAACCTTCAGGGTCATAAGGGACCCACCAGAAGCTTCTTTTGAGTTTGAGCTGTTGCCCTAGTATTTGATCAGCTTCTTGCCAACCATCTTTCTTGTTCATGAAAAATGGGCCTAGGTGGTCTCTGAACTTTAGGTTGGCTTTCTTCTTGGCACTGTGAAAATGTGTCAGATCAGAGTTTATAAGCTGTCTGTAGTATTCCAGGGCAAATAGCCTCATGGGCACATATTTTGGGAGCCTGTAGGGACAGAGCTCACAACCATAAATTCTGATGACTGTGTGATTTTGGTATAAGTACCAATCACCAATTTTGTAACTCCTGGATAGCTACAAGATTTTCTGCATATCCTTGGAAAATCTGATAGGAGGGGTCCTCTTTAAGAGGCATGTGACTGGATACACAAACTGATCAATGAATTCACAGTATGAGTAGGGGGAATTCTGGACTTGGTGGAAGACTAAATACCAGAAGATAATAGACCTCCTCTCACCCTGTGAGTCTAGCTTCTTGATTGAGCAGTGGAAGCAATCTGTTTGGTAGTACAAGAATAGGTGATAGATGTATGAGGAATACTTGAATATTGCCTCCCTCTTCAGTCTTGACAATTGATCATGTATCTTATTGGCAATGTATTTGGCATAATTGTACTTCATAGCAAGGGGCTTCACAAGGATATATGCTGAAAGCATGACCAGCACAGTTAGATCGACATGCTTATTTGTAGTGAACCCTAGCACAGAGGTTAGCATGTCTACCAGCAGCTTGCCAACCTCATTGAAATCAGCATAAGAAAAAGGAGGTGGCCCAGAAGGTTGGCAGTCTGCCTTCATGAATTTCCTGGCTATTGCAGCAATGTCTGTACTAGAGAGCTTGGAGCCCTCATCTAGTAAGTAGTTCATGGAGAAGGGGTATAGCAGCTAGGTCTGCTTGTAGTTCAGCATCTGGTTCATGGAATATGGAGTTACATAAAAGAGGATGCTCCCAGATGGAGACTTCACAGCCCTGAGTTTCTGGTCATAATTTTCTGCACAGAGGTGGATGACTTCTGGGAAAATGTTAACAGAAGGCAGGAAGTAGGTGGGCAGATTGGATTCCTAGATGCCATACAGGTCATTGTTGTCCAAGTGACTGTTTCTTAGCTGGCAATATGTTTGCAAGTGATTTCTCTCTGCCACAAAGTCTGTAATGAGGGCATCACTGTCCACCAGTGGCATAGCTTCCAGCTCTTTGTTAGGTGGATTTATAGGAGCTACATCTAGAGCAGCTGGAGTGGCCATTGTCTGGTTTTAGCTGGATGTTTACTAGATTTCAAGCTTGACATAAATGCTGAGGAATGCTTTGCTAGTATCTGTTTGCGGTGAGCAGTTTTGGCAGTGCAAGGAGGTTGTTACAGGCTTAATGAATCTGTGGGGCACTCTGTTTTGAAGAAGTAGAGTGTGTTGAGCTAATTAGCTGGTTACTTGCAGGGAATTTCTTTAGCAGGGGTGAGGGAACTGCTAAATTAGTTTTTTAGTCGGCAGCTCGGCTCCTTCAATTTCTTTTTGTGGTGAAATTGTGAATTTTACAGAGGGGCACGGGTTTCTTCAAGCTTTTTTGTCGCGCAGGGGTTTTACTGGCTTCTTAAGTAGATTTCTGTGGTGAATTTATCAATGTGGAGCTTTTGGCAGAGTTTTTATGTAGGAAATCAGGATAGCAAAGGAGAACAGCAGGTAAAAGAGGACGCCTGTGGCAAATACCTGGTTTTTATGGCGTGGGAGTCGTTTGCACCGGTCGAATTGCAGGAATTGCAGGTACTTGGGTTGATAATGGAGGCGGCAGCAACTTTAGCGGGTGGCTTTTGATTTTTGACCATTGTACATTGATTTTCGCATGCAGAGGAGCTCCGGAAGTCGTAAAAAACAATGTGAAATAACAGTTAATTCTCGCCTTTTTATGCATTTTTGGCATATTGGCGCCTTTTTGGTGATGACGTCATGCTGACGTCATCATGGGCCTGGGTACAGATGGCTGACGTGGCAGCTGACGTGGGTGCCCATGTGGCAGTGACACGGTGGCAGGGTGGACAGGGTGACACAGTGGCAGGGTGCGACATGGCTGGGTGACGTCACGCTGACGTGGGCATGACGTCAGCGCGGGGGGGGAAGGTGGTAAGTGGTTTCCCCGGAGGGGCTTATGGCGATAAGTGGTATGGGAGGGGGGGGGGGGGGGGGGGCAGTGAACACTGCGGGCGCCTGATGCATGGTGGGGGTACGGCGACAATACCACCCATCCCCCGGATGCAAAAGGTCGGGCGGGTTGCATACAGGATTGACCGCCCACCGTTGGATTGGCGGGGCGGAAGATCGTGCGGCGGGCAGCGATTGTGACATGCCTCCGTGTTAAATGCAATGGGGACCCGCCCAAATAAATTAATTAATTTAATTAAAATCGGGTGCGGGGGGCAAAAACTTTAGGATTATATGTTTTCAAGGGTTAGGAGCGCCATTTATTAAAATGTTTTTATAAAAAAAACTTTATAATAAAGTGGGTTTTGGGCGGAAGAAGGGGTAAATGGGTAAATGGGGGCAGGGTATCAGATTTTTTTTTGTTTTAACCATAGTTTTTGAAAGAAGCCATGGTTTTTAGGGGCAAAGGGGTTAATACTAACCCCAGATAGGTTGATCTTTCCCCAAAGAAGGGTTGTATAGCTATAATGCTAGGGGGAGGGTATTTATAGATATTTTTTGGGAAACTTTCATAGATTCTAATAGAATTAGGGAAAAGGGGGGAGTTAGGGAGCTAAATAATATATTAGTGGTCAATATGGTTTTGTGAGGTGAATGTAGGGGTAAAGATAATTTCTAATAGGTAAAACTTAACTTAGGATTTTGAGGATAAATGAAATGATGAAAAAGATGTTTTACAAAAAAATGTGGCTTCTTTTCATGCTTGAACTTCATGGCTTGACCAAGTAATTTGTCATGAGATGAAGTGGAACTGGACACCTGAGCAGATCTCAAGGTCCTTGGGGGTGTTAGTAAAATGAAGTTTGGGTGAAAAATGGGGGAAATTAGAGATGCTTCCAATGCTTGTCCTCCACTCTCTGCTTTTGATGCCAATACCCTGAGTGGCATAAGTTTTTGCACTTAATAAGCCAATTGGTGATGGCCCTCCATTTCTGCAACCCTACACTACTTACCCACCCTAGTAATCCTAACATTTTTTCTTCATTTAAAGTGGGTGCACTTGAATTAGCAAACCCTGATTGTCATCTTTTTCTTTTGACTGCCCTCCTATCTAAAACCTACCCTTATCTCTTCCAAGGCCCCAGATTAAGCAGTTGGGCACCTTTATTTCTCTACCTAGCTAGTCATCTGCCAAGCTTGAGCTGTTTGGTCAAGGAACATCCTCTATTCTGCAGCAAGCAATTTAACCATGGCATGGTCCAGCTTAGATTATTGGGCCATTCATCAAGTGTGATTAGCAGCAGTATTTGCAAAACATGATACTGCCAAATAAGCTAGTAGTGGCATTTTGATTGGCCACTTTCCTGGTCTTTAGTTTGGGGTTCATTTTCACTTTTCTCTTGACCACTTGATTTTCTTGCCTTTTGATTATTCTTTTAAGGCATACCCTCTTTTCATTTTTTAATTTTTATAGTATGTACACAAAATATGGAACCTTTGCAGCCTGCAATGATGAACATATTTAGCCCTTCCACTGTCAATCATGAAAGATGAAACCTATTGGTATAGGAACCTAACATCTTGGACATGCAAAAATCCCTTTTGTTTGTAGCCCTATAATCAATAACTAGCTTACATAAGAAAACAATAATAATGTAATACTTATATACAACTTGAATTGAAAATAAATTATGATGTACTACGAATATGCAAATTATTTGGTCTCTTACCAAAACAAACACCAATTCATGGGAAATCATGAATTGACCAACATAGTATGCCATAAAACATGAAGGACCTATTTGATGGAGGATGTGATGTGTCATACATTCTTATGCCTTTCCATAATAATTGCATCTCATCAATAAAAGGTGCAATGTAAACGTCCATTTTTTTCACTTGATGTTTTCCTGGAACGATGAGAGTTAGCATAAGGCGTTCATTTGTAACACTCATCCATGGGGGAATATTGCATACTATCATTCCAATTGGCCAAAAACTATAATTTGATCTTAGGAAAGAGAAAGGACACACTCCATCCATTGCAAGTCCTAACCTAATACTGCAAGGTTCATCTTTGAATTTTCTTGGCCATTTTTCCTCTATATGTTTCATTGCTTTGGAGTCCATGGGAATTCACATGAATCCATCTTTACTCCTATTATTTGCATGCCAATCCATCAATTGTGTAAGAGATTTACAACGAAAAATCCATTGTAGTCTAGGAATAATTGGCATGTGTCGTAAAACCTTATTTGGAACTATAGAACCTTGTACATCCGTACGATATCTTTTCTCTTTGCAAACAGGGCATTCTTCATTGTCTTTATATTGATCTCTATATAAGATGCAATCATTTTTACATGCATGAATTTTCTTATATTCAATCCCCAACTTGACTAACAATTGATGCGCCTCTCTACAAGTTGATGGCAACACATTATCTTCAGGGAATATTTTATCCTTTAGAGCCGTGTAAGCTTTTTTTTCAAACCCACATGTTAGAAATGTCATTTATAACGTTGTTTATATACCATAATGTAAAATCCACCTCAAATTAAATTAAATGAAGTTAGTACTTATATTCTAATTGAGGACACAAATTGACAATGCAAAACTAGAAAAATAATTCAAATTACTTTAGTAAGGTAGTGAAGCTCTTGTCTAACCAACCAAATAATGACTTTATTTCCAATAATATTAATGTGCATGAAAGCTTGGATGTTCTACTTGCACCTAATTTGAACACCACTGTCTTTGTTGCTTGCTTAATTGATTCATTGATGTTGATATCATCATAATTATGTTGGTGGTAATTTCCCTCTATATCAACATCATCATTATTATGCACAGGATCATCACCCTCATCATTGTTTCCATCCCCAAAGAAACTTGTGAGCATTTCGTTCAATCCTTCTTCATGCATTACATTTCCATCAACATCTCTACTCTGAGCAGTGGATGGTATGTCATCAATGTATGCTAATTTCATCAATTCCTCAAATTTTTCACATGGTAGTGCTCTCTTCAATGCTTCCCTTCTTCTCCTAGTATGGTTTAAAGGACGAATTGGATCATCTCGTTGAATTCTTAATTGTCTAGTTGGATCTTGATCATTAGTAGGTGTATCATCATCATCGTTTACCTATAATTAAATGCAACCATTATTTGATGTTAGATCACTGTATAAAACATGGATCCATTTCAAAGATATACACAATAAATTAGTCAACAAAACAAATAATTTTTTTTTTCTTGGTAAAAGCTATGCTATTTCTATTAACTGGTAAACGTAATTAAATTACAAGAGGGGGCAGCTGTAGGAGCCTGCACTTCAGATATGTTACAAAAATTCCCCATTACAGAAGAGCTGGGGATCTCATCAAAACTGACAGCTAGATTAACAGAACAAATAGCCAAATACATTGGCATTACAAAGATACTGAGAGAGAGAGTATTGAAACTAAGCATATGACCAGAACTAGTAACCCTGGACCAAGAAAGTAACATACGCCGCGGCAAGAAGGAGCTCAAAACTGGGCCATGCTTCCGAAGCAGCATCCCAAAAACCAAAAAGAGCAAACACAGAAACCACATGTTCAATTGTCCTCTTCCCCCTGTGTCTCCTCGGCCTGCTGACACGCGTCGTCGTGGCTGAGCCTATCTTTTTCATTCAACACGTTACCCTCCTGGGTTCTGTCGGTGGTGCCAGCGTCGGGATCCAAAATCAGGTTGATGCAGTCACTCAGGGGAGGAATTAGGGAGGGCGAGTCGACCTGAATCACTGGTTCAGCTTCCCTCTTAGCGGCCATGGCAATTTGAGCAGAGGAACGCTCACTGCTATTAGAAGAATTGGGGTCAATGCAAGAGATAGGAGGCACCTGGTTGATTTCCTCTGTCATTAGGATGGTTATCTGGGTTGATATCAGAGGGCGGTTCAGATTGCTTTGAAATTTAAAATGGGTGGATTGGAATGCACTGTTGGGAATCGAATGGCGAGTGGGGTTACTGGCAGGAGGATCCTCAGGGGAAGAAGTGAGGTTAATGGTGGTGAGCAGAGGAGTGGACTGAGGGCGAGCAAAGGGTTGTTTACTGCTGCTAGGTCTTTCCCTGGAGCGAGAATGCTTCCCAGGTCGCTTCATGGTGCAAACAATGACTGTAACCTTAACCGAAATAGTGCGGAAGCCGGAATTGTGCCTCAGAGCATTCGAGAGCCCCGAACCGAAATGAGAAACATAACAGAAGACAATGGAAACATGAAACCGAGAGACAGAGGCTGTATAACTGAAATGATAGCGAATGGAGCACTTACCCCAAGCCGTTGAAGGAATTCCGGAGCGAAGAACGCAGGACGAGTGGAAGGGCTGCCAATTCGAGCCAGAACCAGCTCGAATTTCCCCTCTGAGGCGGGGCTCCCTCTCGGCCTCACCCACAAATTGCAGAACGAACTGAACAGAGTAATCCTCGACCAAATGCATAATGGAAAAATCACTGAGTCGCTGCCTGTAAATAATGCTCCGCAGACTGTGTTGGGCTTCGGCCGCCATTAATGGCGCTGTCCTGTGCCGTCCCATACCCATAAAAACATTCCTCTCGCCTCCATTCTAAGTCTGGGGCTCCACGCTGCAGAGCAGGTGGCGGAATCATGCGAATTAACTGTGAATGAATGCCATTTAAGGCAATACAATCACCCGGATCCGGGAGCTCTTCTGCAAGCTCAGGTTTCTCCTTTTGCATCTAATTTTGGAAATCTTTCAATTGGGAGTCCAGAAGGATTGTTGCAGGATCTCCGGTTAGAAGAGGGCTACCACAATCCACCCCCACATTGGCAAGGAAATCCGCAATTTTGTTTCCATCTCTTTTGATGTGGGTAAAAGAGATCGCTCTGTTGTTGTTGATCCATTTCTCCATATGCATTAGTCTTTGAGCCAGTCTCCAACTGTTGCAGATTTTGGAGAAGGAGGAGCCCTGGAGAAGCTTCGTAGCCATATGAATAAGAATTTGGGAGTCTCCCTCCACAATGAGCAAGAAAAGGTGATGTTCTTGTGCAATTAGGAGTCCTTGCCAGAGACCTTCTAATTCAGCCGAATTGTTGTTATCCCAACCATGATAACCCAAGAAGATTGTGATACTATTCCCTGTGTGATCCCTGATTAATCTGCCGAATCCTCAGTGCCCCGAATTGCCCTTGGAAGCCTCGTCAAAATTGATTTTGTACATATCTTTTGGGGGCGAGGACCATTTCCCAGGAGGTGACCCATTAGAGGGCCTGGTGCCTTTAGTTATCTGATCTTGCTTTCTGTGAAATTCCCAGTTGTTCCAGATTGATTGTTCTTGAGGTAGAGTGGGGAGATCATCTTGCTACCACGTTTTTAGGGATATGGTTTCTTCAATGTTGTTTTTTATGGTTAACCATAACTCTTCCAGGGATTTGAATTGGTTTTTGAATATTCTGCCATTTCTCTCTTTCCAGATGGTCCAAGTGACAAAGCCAGGGATGAGCTTCCATATGTAATTGAGAATCTTACTTTGATAAGGGTGAGGGTCCCAGTTGCTTATGGTAGCCGTTATGTCCCCATTCGCACCTGTCTCTTTCTGACTACGAAATTGACTTTTTTGCCAGATATTATATGCTAGTGGGCAATGATACCAGAGGTGTTCAATGGTTTCTTCTTCTTTTTTGCAGTTGAAGCATATGGAGGGGCCTATGAAATTTATTTTCCTCAGGTTATCCCAGGTTAGAACCCTTGTGTGGCAGAGGAGCCATAGGAACGTGGAGATTTTCGGCCAAGTGGAGGAATCCCAGATCTTGTTCCAGATCTTGGCAGGCCTAGAGTGATCTTTAATTAGAAGATTATAAGCCTCTTTTGTGGAGTATGTTCCTTTTTCTTCGTAACCCCATCTGAGAATGTCTGTTCCTTCTGCGCTTTGTATTTTCCTTTTTTCTAACTCTGTGTCCAGATTTTACTATTCTTGTTCCGATCCAGTAGCTATGATCTGAGAGGCTTTGTGCCATGTTCTGATGGCATGTTGAGTCGTGGTATTCCAGTGGTTTCCAACTGTTGTGGGGGGATGGAGGTCCATTTCCCCAGGCACCATATTCGGGAAGAGGTCTCTTAGCTTGGGCAACTGTTGCCAAGAGTCGTCCCAAAAGCGAGCTTGGTTCCCGCTTTTTACCTCCCAAAAACTATGTTGCTGAATAAGGTTCCTGTGGATTTTTGTTGAATTCCAAATAATTGAGCCATTGCTTAGCTCAGATATTCTGACAAGCTCCTCTCTGGGACAATTCCCCACATATTTGGTTGTCCATAAGGTAGTCCAAGGGGTGGGAGAGCTTGAGATCCATCTCCACCAGATGCAAGCTCCCATGACCGCATTGCTATGAGTGGGATCTCTCAACCCAATGCGACCTCCTTTTTTGGGCAGACAAGCTGTCTCACATTTGACTAAAGCCCATTTATGGTGAAGCCCCTTGCTGCCCCAAAGGAAGGCTCTTTGGATGGATTTGAGCCCTTTGAGGACCCATTTAGGGGCCGAAAGGATAGAGAAGAGGTAGAGGGGCATGGCCTGAAGGATAGCTTTGATCAGGACTAGACGGCTGGCCATGTTAAGGGATCTATGGGTCCATGAAGACAATTTGGTTTCCAGCTTTTCTAGGAGAGAGTTCCAGGCTACATGCTTCAAGCTGGAGGCAATGAGGGGGGCTCCCAGATAAGTGGATGGTAGCTTGGCCAAGGAGAATTGAAGGATTCGCAGAATGGCAGATTGAATAGCAGAGGGGGTGTTAAAAAAGAAGATTTGGGACTTGGACTGATTGATAGATGCCCCTGAGGCTTCTGAGAAGTCAGCTAAAAGGGTTTTGAGCTGCCTAGCCTCTTGGACAGAAGGGTGCCCATAGAGCATGATGTCATCTACAAATTGTTGATGAGTAGCTACAGGGGTGTTGTGGATGCCTATACCTTTGAGGCGATGCGTTTGTTGAGCCTGCTTGATACTTCGCCCTAGACCTTCCGCTACGATGATGAAAAGGAAGGGGGATAGGGGGTCCCCTTGCCTAATGCCTCGGGAGGGATGAAAGGTTTCAAAGGGGATGCCATTGATTAGAACGGAAAGGAAGGAGGAAGTGAGAAGGCTCATAATCCAGCGGACCCATGAAGTATTGAAGCCAAATGCCAGTAAGATCTTTTCCATGTAATTCCAACTTAGGCTATCAAAAGCTTTTGAGAGATCTAGTTTGAGAAGCATACTTGGTTTCTTGGAGGTCTTCAGGGAGTGGATGATTTCATGCGTGAGGATGATACCGTCCGTGATCTGTCTCCCTTCCACGTAGCCGGATTGTTCCGGCGAGATGATCAGAGGTAGCAAAAGCTTTAGTCTTGTGGCGATGATTTTGGAGATGATTTTATAAATAATGTTGCAGAGAGCAATTGGTCTGAATTTGTCCAGTTTGCAAGGCTTCTCTACCTTAGGAATCAGAGCTAGGAAAGTGGCATTTATACTTGGAAACATCCATCAAAGTGAGCGTGATTCTTCCACTACCTGCCAGACTTCATTCTTTATGAGATCCTAGAAATGGTGGAAAAAGTTGGAGGTGAAGCCATCCAGACCTGGCGCTTTGCCTGCTTTTAGTAGCTTAATTGTGGATTCCACTTCCTGGAGATCGATAGGCTTGAGGAGCATTTGATTTTGTTGATCGGATATTAGTTTGGGAATTTTGCTGGTGATGTTTTGAATAGCTTGGGACCGATCAATGCTTGGTTCTTTGTGCACCTGCTTGAAGTGATTGAGAAGTTCAGCCTCGATCTCTTCGTGCTTCTCAAGTATAGCTCCCTGCTCATTTTGAATGTGAGTAATATTATTGTGCATTCTGCGTTGTATTGTAGTATTGTGAAAGAATCTGGTGTTTTTCTCACCTTCTTTGAGCCACCGAATTCTTGATTTTTGCTTCCATAGCACTTCTTCCTATTTTTCTTTTTCCATTAACTCTTTTTCAAGGGTTTTTTCTTGGTCCGCTAGATCATTGGATCTGCCCTGGGTGATGATTTTTTGCTGCAACTGCCTCATTTCCTGTTGAATGTTTGCCTTCCCGTGATGAATATTGCCAAAGGTGGTTCTATTCCAGTACTTGATTTTACCTTTGAGGTGCTTGAGTTTTTGTTGAAATTGGAACATTTTGGAGCCTAGAGGAGGATGAAAGCGATTCCATTCAGTGCTAACGAATTGGTGAAAGTCAGGATGGGATAGCCAAAAGGCTTCAAAGCGGAAAGGTCTGCGAGTATTGTTCCCCGGTCATGACCAAAGGAGAGAGATGGGCCAGTGGTCTGAGCCAGTAAAGGGCAAGATAGAAGCAGCAAAATCCCCTCCAAGATGAATGGCATTATCTGAGAGAAGAAATCTATCTAGCCTAGAAGCAATATGCAAGTTGCCGGCTTGTTTGTTATCTCATGTGAAATTGCCATTATTGAAAGGGAGATCAATGAGCCAATTATTTTGTATGAAGTCCAGCAAGAGAGTTCCATCCTGTGAAGTTTTACCCCTGCCTCCTCGTCGTTCATCCATTCTTGTGATCATGTTAAAATCTCCTCCAGCAATCCATAGAGGGAGAGATCTGTTTTGATTAAGTGCAGAGATGGAGTTGAGGATCCTTTCTTTTTGACGAGTGTCCTGTGGGAAATAAACATTAGTGAGTAGTCCATATTGATTTGTTCCTAGAATATGAAAAGTAGCTTGGAGAAAGCTCCTGTGTGCATGGAAGTTGGTAAGCTCCACTGCTCTCGAATCCCATATGATTGCAATTCCTCCTGAGGCTCCATTTGCATCGACTGCTGTGTTGTAGCTTCCCAGCCAAAATTTCTTAGCTAGCTTATCTAACATTGCAGTATCAAATTTTGTTTCTTGCAAGAAGATAACCTGAGCGTTTTCTTGCTTTATCATGTTTTTGAGTAAACGGGTTTTCCTGGGACCGTTCAGCCCTCTAATATTCCAGGAGATTAACTTCATTGGGAAAGATTGATATCAGCACTGAAGTACTTCGTTAACTTGGCGTATCTGCCAAAATCTACTAAGGTCTACCCTACCTTGATTGTTCTTTGGAGGATAGTTTTCCTACCTCGCTTTTTTATGTCCTTGACAATGAGTTGTCGGTCCCAAGGGCTGCCGGTTTGGATTCCCAACGATTTTTGCCTTTGAGCTCTTGATAAGACTTCTTCCAAATTTTTTAATTGTCCTGCTGGAATATTGTCAAAATTGTTTGTGGTGCATGCCTGTTCCAGTCTCGGGAGATCCAGATCCCCTATGTCTATTGATTCTGTTTCTTCATCCATGAAGCTGGAATAGTCTTGGTCTTCCATAGGTTCTTCCTCTATGCCGATGCCTGATAATGGCTTCTCCATTGGTTTATCCCCTTGGTCCGTTGAGGTTGACGCTTCCTTGCCCTTGGTATCTGATTGAACCCTGGTGGATTCTTCTTTTTTGCTATTGTCATCATTCTCCAGTGTTATTTCTGATTGCTTCATTTGAGTTTCAGGATGATCTGCTAGGGCTTCGAATTTGTTGCTGGTGGATGGCTTTAGCTGACTGGATGGTGCTACATTAGGCTTCGGAGCAGGCTTCTTGTTTGCCCTTCGGCGGCGTGCTACCTTGATGAAACCAGAGCCATCAGAACCTTCCTGGTCCGTAGCAGGGGACGGTTTCTGATTTAGAGGGCAGTCTCTGAATAAGTGCCCCAGGCCATGACATCTTTGGCAGTGAAAGGGCACATGTTCGTAATCAATCATTTGTAACCAATTCTTATCAAAGTGAGAGAGAGTTACCGCATTTGGAAGAGGCTGGTTGAGATTCATGTAAACACAAAGTCTGGCATAAGAAGTGTATGTACCTGTCTTCGTTTCTTCAGCTACTTTAACAAAGTCACCTAGCGTGTTACCTATGGCTTTCAGGGATTCTTCTCCCCAGAATTCGTTGGGAAGAGAGTATAGGCATATCCAAACCGGAGCCCAACTGAGATCTACCGTATCTGGGTTGAAACGCTCGACCCAACCTTTGAGAAATAGTCCAGCAGTGTTGAAGAAATAGGGGCCTCCGTCCATGACCCTGTTTCTATCCTCCAGACAGTTGAAGATAGCTGTGAAAAGGCCTTTCACACCTAGCTGCAGGGTAATGTGCCCTTTGGGATGCCATTTTGCATGTATACAGCTTCGCAGTGCTCGTTCAATTGGCCACATCCCAATGAACTTCCCTATGAGGGCATGGTCTGTCATATACTGTATTCTTTCTTCAATGAGGTGTCCTGGCAGTTCAACTCGAGGTCGAATCGCTGCAACTGGTTTGCAGTTTGCTGAGTGAATTTCTCGCACCTTGTCTTCTTCCTGGTTGGTGTTTTCCTTGTTCGTCTGGTTCTCCGACATATCATTGTCATTTTGCGGGGGAGGTTCGCCGCCTCCCCCCGGCTGGTGTTCCATACGGCGCGTACCTATTGATAAAAGACAAGGATTAGGTACCGCTCTGGGCTACTGACTGTAGCAGAAAGAGCAGACCTGCCGTGTCTGCAATGGCAGAGGGACAGAGCTTGCCAGAGTCACTAGATTTCAAACCCTAGCTGCCGCCATCGCCAGAGCTCCCAATACTTTACAACATCCTGCCTCAACAAAACAAATATTATACATATATACAATAAATTAAAAATATTATTTTGAACACATTATTTTAAAAACAAGCCACATCAATTTCATATTCTTAGATTTTCTACCTTAGGAACATCCAAAAATAACAATTGTCTCAAAGTATTCATCCATGCATGTAGTATCATCATGACCAACCTCTTGTTCATTGTTTTGATTTTCTATTGCATTTATAAACTCCATTATCATATCCTCTTCCACCCATTCCTTTTTGCGTGATTTAATTGTATGGCATAGGCCACGTCCATATGCAAGCATTTGTATTGGTCTATCAAAATGATTAAACTCCTCATTTGTTCTGATTCCATTGCCAACCTAAAATAATTGATACATGCATTATTTTTTCCAAGGTTAGAGATTAGACTATATAATGTACTTATATTGTCCATTAATTTATAGCTGAACTTATTTATAAGACCCACAAAGTATAACAATTGTATCAAAGTATTCATTCCATGTATTATCATCATGACTAACCTCTTGTTCATTGCCACCAATTTCTATTGTATTTGCAAACTCAATTGTCATATCTTCTTCCACCCACTTTCTCATGCGATGTGCTTTAACAGTATGGGGTCCACCCTTGTATACATATTTTGGTTGTTTTATAGTAAAAGCGTTCAATTTTGTATTTGTTACAAACATATTTTCCACCTAAAATAATCAATGACATGCATTATTTTTTTTCAAGTTTGAATAATAAACTATATAAATTACTAGGTTTAGGAAAACAAGGATCGGAAACTAAATTTCATTTTATTATATTTCATAAATTAATGTAATATTTAAGTACCTGATGCCCTAAATCATGTTCTTTGTCTTCATTGTAAATAAATTCATTTGTTTCCATGGCCTCTCCTAGCACCTGCAATACACAACAATGCTAAATTTTTTTATTAAAGTCATCTATGGAATTGTTATAGTCTTATTTCTTATTCCATTATTTTAGTCATTCTAATTTTCGTGTTAGCTATTTGCATTTTTAGTTATGAAATTCTCCACCATTGTTGTGACACTCTTATGATAATGATTGAACTCGAGTTGAAGTCTTAACTTTTCATGCACATCTACATTTCTTATTATTAGGGTCATATCAATTGAATTTTGGATACTAGTTTTTAACGTGGATATCAAGTTGCTTATCTAGTTTGAATGTACATTAGGAACATAGTGGTACTAGATTCTGATGAAATTTTTTGAATGCTATGGAGATTTCGAACCGAACATTAGATGTTGAACATATTATACTACCATGTCATACATGTGAATCATATTTAATATATGTTAGATGATCTAATTTAAACCTTTGCATTAATATTAATACACAAATGATATTTTTTTCTTATTGGAAAAAAACACTATGGCATTTCCAACCTAAGTCAATAATGACTAAAATAATTATTGCATAAATCAATAAATCCTAAAATGATGCCTAAGTGATCTATTCCTCCCAAAGAGACAAGAGTAAAGTATAAATGGTACAACTATGGGCATTACAATGTAAACAACACATGTTCAAACCTTTATAGGGGTAGAGCCTCTATGCACATTGTGCATGAGGGAAGCTGATTGATATCTTATAGTTGGTTTCCCTTCGTCACCAAAGTGGATTAGGTTATGAGTGGATTGGCAAAGCAACCCTTATTTGTTCCTTTCAGTTTTTGGGAAATCTCAAGTTCAACTAGTGGCAGTAGATGGTTTCAAAGATGTTTGCTAGGGTTTTTCGACAAGGTCACTAGATCCCAATGCAACATAGATACTTCAGATTTGGTGAAAATTAAAACCCCCACATAGCACCGAATAGATCATTAATGACTACCTAGAGAACTTATACTAAATTAATCGTGGAAGTAAAAACTACAACCAAATTAATCATGAAAGTAAAAACTACAATTGACAAAAAAACATAGACTTGGTAATATACTAGAATTCATCCTTGCCCAATCCAAAGTTGATGAATAATATGTTAAATATTTAATGAAACTCATGAAAAATAATAAGCATGTTATCGATATAAGAGTGCATGAACTTGCTTAACGTATATTTGTTAATTGGAGATGATGAATATCCAAAGTTGATGAATAATATGTTAAATATTTGATGAAACTCATGAAAGATAATAAGCATGTTTATCCATATAGGAGTGCATGAACTTGCTTAATGTGTAGTTGTTAATTGGAGATGATGAATATGTATATATATTTATTTGTGTATTTACTAGAGATTATTGTAATTGCAAGAAATAAATATACATGGCCAATAAACAGGGTATTTTTCTTTTGGCTTGCCCTAACTATGCTGGAACCTATGGCCCTCATTCCCATGTTCAATGCACTGACCATAGATCATTCACTCCAGAAAACCCCAATTTCGAATAGGAAAAAAGGTGGAAGGAGGGGAATTGGGAGGATAACTCGAAAAAGATGCAGTGGGAACAAAAAAGGGCCAGCACTAGAACCTGTGGATCTCACTCCCATGTTCGATGCACTGATCATAGATCATTCGTGGCAGAAACCCCCGATTTTCTCTAGAAAACTCCAATTTCAAATAGGAAAAAAGGCGGAAGGAGGGGAATTGGGATGATAACCAGGAAAAGACGCATTGGGAACAAAAAAGGTGAGCGCTGGAACCTATGGATCTCACACTCATCTTTAATATGCTGACCATAGATCATTCACTCTGGGAAAACCCCAATTTGGAATAGGAAAAAAGGCGGAAGGAGGGGACTTGGGAGGATAACCAGAAACAGAAAAAGACGCAATGGGAATGAAAAAGGGCCAGCAATACCAAATCATCCGTAGATTGAAGCTATCGATGGCAGGAGAAAAGGAAAGTGCACGGGTCGAGGAGGCAGTGGGATAAATATGTGTGGCTTAGAAAGACACAGTACAGAGGTTAGTTGATCCATCTGAACTTACCCTCACCAACTTTGACATTTTCCGCGTTGATTATACACATTATGTGAACAACTAATTGAATCCCCTAAACTTTCTATGCGTAGAGTTATTTTTCAGTATTGTTAATGAATGGATTATTATAAGCCCTAACTTTCTATTACTAGGTTAGCATTAATTTATCCTAGGGCAGAGGAATTGCAGACATTCTGTTAGCTAGCCACTTCAAGCAGAAAAAATTTGTGATTATCTGAGACAGTTATTATATCCTTTAACATTGGAAAATACCTTGGAACCTTTTCCCTCCCATTGGACATAGTTTTCGGTTGGCTCTTTAGGGTTCTTGACTAACTAAGGGTGGATGATCCAAAACTTTATCCAAGAAAAGATAAGGATGGTTGCAAGGAGATCCAACATGGAGAAGCTTAGCTTCATTAATGAGTATCCAACTAATTTTTCAAGTCAACCCACTCACAAGTAGATCCAACATTGGGCATGCCCAAACTAATTGAGCAAGTCGAGTGTTTACTGTTTCCAAGCTTGGAAAAGAAATGGGTGAAGAGGAGCCTTATAAAACTATACAACCAGTTAAGCTAGAGGTTAATTTCCTCTAAGTGCAAAAAAACTCAAATCTACTAATTTCTCAAAAGGAGATGAAAGGATTTGCAATTGTCAAACTAGTGATAAAGATGCCTCAATAAATAAATGATGCCTTTAAGAAAAGTTACAAGAGCAACTTATGAAAATAAGCAAATGGATTTGGAATTGCAATAGACTAAGATACAAACTATAAGAAAATGGAATGCTCAAAATAAATTAAAATGGTTCACAAGACTCATCTAAGTATTTTGCATGTGAATTTTAGAGAATATGAACTACAATGCATGAAATGAAAGCAAAAAAGAGAATGAAAATGAAATTAATTAGTGTTCATTTAATCTACTTAGTGTTAAGTGACAAAAACAAACCACTCAATCAATCACATGGAGACCTTCCGCAAATGAGGAAGAGTGGGATGCCAAGGGGAAAAGGTCACCAAGCTCCCAAGAACAAGTGCCTCTGTATTATATTAGTTCCCTCTTATGAAATGAGGGATGGAAAGGACGTTGTTTTTGCAGGAAGTGTACAAATTATCACTCAAAAGGGAGAGATACCTCCTTCCAATGGTTAGAAGTGATTAAAATATCAAACTAGATGTTAATTGGAAATAGCTACAAAATTTGGTTTGATCTTTCACTCAACGATAAGATAAAAACCCAACAAAACTTAGAAATCCCTTTATGGATGAGAAGAGAAGTCTAAATGAGTTACAAAATAGGGAATCCGTGAAGAATCCTTGGAATGTAGAACCACTCTCTAAGGTACAATGAAAGGGTCCAATAGTTAAAGAGTTTGCTTGTCCTTGTTGTCTAGATCCACAAATGTTCTTTCCCTTTCAAACTCTACCCCAAAATCATCTGAAAATGAAGTTTTAGGTTGTCTAGTACAACTGCCAGATATCAATCCAAAAAAGGGCAAATCTGGCCACTCAATGAAACGAAAATCAAATTTCTTAGGTAGAGGAAATCTGCCAAAAAGAAAGTTCCTTGCTGCCCAATATCAGTCCAAAAGCGGGGAGACAAATCAGCTTTAGGAGACACTTGATACCTGCAAAAAAGGTTAGAAAAAGCCAATGTGAAAGAGGCCAAGCTAGGCACTTCTAGCAGAATAAATTTGTGATTATCTGAGACAGTTATTGTATCCTTTAACATTGAAAAATACCTTGGAACCTTTTGCCTCCAATTAGACATAGTTGTTGGTTGGTTCTTTAGGGTTGTTAACTGAACTGAGGGTGTAGGATCCAAAACTTTATCTAAGAAAAGATAAGGATGGTTGCAAGAAGATCCAACATGGAGAAGCTTAGCTTCATTAATGAGTATCCAACTAATTTTTCAAGTCAACCCACTTGCAAGTAGATCCAACATTGGGCATGCCCAAACTAATTTAGCAAGTCAAATTTTCACCATTTCCAAGCTTGGAAAAGAAATGGGTGAAGAGGAGCCCTATAAAACTATACAACGAGTTAAGCTAGAGGTTAATTTCCTTTAAGTGCAAAAAAATTCAAATCTACTAATTGCTCAAAAGGAGATGAAAGGATTTGAAATTGCCAAACTAGTGAAAAAGATGCCTCAATAAATAAATGATGCCTTTAAGAAAAGGAATAGGAGCAACTTACACAAATAAGCAAATGTATTTGGAATTTCAATAGAGCAAGATACAAACTATAAGAAAATGGAATGCTCAAAATAAATTAAAATGGTTCACAAGACTCATCTAAGTATTTTGCATGTGAAGTTTAGAGCATATGAACTACAATGCACGAAATGAAAGCAAAAAGAGGATGAAATTGAAAGTAATTAATGTTCATTTAATCTACTTAGTGGTAAGAGACAAAAACAAGCCACTCAATCAATCACATGGAGACCTTCTATAAATCAGGAAGAGTTGGATGCCAAGGGGAAAAGGTCACGAAGCTCCCAAGAACAGGTGTCTCTGTATTATATTGGTTCCCTCTTATGAAATGAGGGATGGAAAGGAAGTTGTTTTTGGAGGAAGTTTACAAATGATCCCTCAAAAGGGAGAGATACCTCCTTCCAATAGTTAGAAGTGATTAAAAATTCAAACTAGAAGTTAATTGGAAATAGTTACAAAATTTGGTTTGATCTTTCACTCAATGATAAGATCAAAACCCAACAAAAATTAGAACTCCCTTTATGGATGAGAAGAGAAGTATAAATGAGTTACAAAATAGGGAATCCATGAAGAACCCTTGGAATGTAGAACCACTCTGGAAGGTGTTATCACCCAAAAATTCTCAAAACATCATTGTGTCAACTCTGCTTTTAGTCATGATTATAAGGAGGTCTAAAAGTCATTTTAGTCTTGATAAAAGGGTAAGTGATAGGGTTTGAAGTCTTAAAATGTCATCTTTCATTTCCAAATAAAGTCCTTTAGGTTCACTTCATGGTCGAATAGGTCATATTTTCCATTTAGAAGTCATTCCATTAAGTTTAGGGTTAAATTTTTGCAATCATACAGGAATCCATAGTTTTGTAACGCAGCTAGTTCAAAAAAGGTGATTTGCACTACAAAAACAAGCTAATTTCGTAGCACACTATGAGGAAAAAACCCCATTTTTAGTAGTCAATTTCCAAAGGGGTTCCTGAGAAATTGAAAACTCATTTTTGAAAACTGAAAGAGGTTTCTCAGTTTCTTTAAATTCATTATGAGGTGGGAGAAATTGATGACTCAAACTAAATGTGCTACAAAAGTTGTGTCAGTGTATAATTTTTTTCTCCATAATGATGAATCGTTAATCTTTGAGAGTTTCAAGGTCATGCTTCTAAATAAATCCCATCTCATCTTTTGCTTTCCACTCCCTCACTTTTTCACCTTTCTCTCCACATTCGAATATCATTCCTTAAAAAGGTTACCCAAGCTCCTCTCTGTCATTTAATTTTCAACCTTTTCATGTATCAGTCAACTGTCACCTTCAAAAAGTTAACTTTGTGACAAACAACTTGCTATCCAAATAGTTTTTTTACAACTGTCATATTTTTAAGAGGGCAGTTTGGGTTATAAAGGGAAATTTCCATGAAGATGAAAGCATAAAAAGAAGGCTATGTGTTTGGATAGGAGCCTATAGAGCTTTAACTGATCATGGATGACCTCAGCTTCACACAAGCTTTCATCCAAACAAGTTACATGTATTTCTACCAGGAGCTGCAAGGGGATTTGTGTGTTTCTTGGACTGTTTTGAGCTGTTGGTTTCAAAAGAAATTGTTAGGAAAATAAAGATGAGTTTCAAAAATCTGAAGGAGGTTTTCTCTAAGAACATAACAAGGAACAAAAAACTCTTTCAAATTTCTCCTAGGTGCTACCAATTTGGAGATTCAAAGTTTCCTTTGAGACCTATTTCCAGAATTCAGAATTTTTCATGTTTTAGACATGATTTTATAATGCAAATTTCAAACAACTGAAACTAGTTTTCAAAAAATTGAGAGAGGTTTTTTTAATAAAAATTCTTATCGACAAAAATTTCCTCCATTTTTGTAACCTCTATCAGGGATCAAGATATAGGAGCTCAGGAGTGCAGCCTTCTTTTTCAGGAAAAACAGAGTTACTTTTATTGGTTGATGAAGTGGTTGAAGGTGAAAAGGTTGTTTCTTGAGGAGGGAGAAAGGTAAAACATACTTAAAGCAGTTCCACATCAGCCTGAAAAAGAGTATCAGATCAGTCATTTGACAACTGGAGATATTCAGTTAAAGGAAGAGTTTGAAGGCACTAGTCTACATGTGCTAGGTCATCAAACCGATATCTCCTTAAATGATAGGCAAAGTAACTTCATGAAGGCAGTCAAAATATTAATGTTTGGTTGATGGTCAGCATGGTTAAAAGATAGGATTCCTTTCGAGGAAGATTTGGATCAGTTTGGTTTAAATGTAATAATTAGGTGTTTGAGTCATAGTAGGACTCTAACTCTTAATCCGAAAAGGTGTCAGTCCTAGTTTTATGATTATAGTTAATAGTTAGATTTGGTGTCAGTTGTAAAGTCTAATGGTCTAGCCACTTGGTAGACTTGTTGTAAAGGCTAGATGCTTATAAGTAATGTAAACTTTGATGTACACAGGGTTGAAAAAGGTTATGGAAAATGACTACTTTTGTAAATGCTGTGAAGGGACTGATATATACAGAAGCAGTTTAAATTTTCTGAATCTGAGATTCTTAGTGTAATTCAGTGAGCTTTATCTTTTATCATTGATATGTTTTACTTCCATAGTCTCAACGCTTATTACTCAGAATTCATGGAGGAACATGCTCTGACTTCCTTTAAGTGTTAAACTATGCTGAATTAAGTTCTTGGGTCCTATCTTTGGATGTTTTTCTTCAATGTTTTAATACTTATTACTCAGAATTCATGGTTATTCATGCTCTGACTTCCTTTAAGTATTAAACTTTAATGAATCACTTTTAATACTTTCCTTTTGAATACCTTGATTTATCATTACTCAGAATTCATGCCCACATTCTCTGAATTCTATGAACTTCAAGTTATTGAGACTTTCCTGAATGTGTTACTCTTTCATTGAAGTATATATAAGCCTCAATTTTATAAGAAGAGCTATTTGTTGGCTTTATCTCTATCGCTAATTCCATAGCCCAATGGTAGCAAGTCTCCATCTTTCAACCTATAAATATATAAAATCACAAACCATAGAGTTAGCCATCTATCTATATCCTTAATCAATATCATTAACCCTTGAGAGAGCCCTCTCAGGTTGAGGAGGCTAAGCCTAAGCCAAAAGATTGGTTTGAAATAGTTACACTGAGATTGACTTGATAAGTAGCCTATCAGGGTCTTATTTTGGTGGTAACATAAGGTACAATGAAAGGGTCTAATAGTTAAAGAGTTTTCTTGTCCTTGTTGTCCAAATCCACAAATGTTCTTTCCCTTTCAAAATATGCCCCAAAATCATCTCAAAATGCAGTTTTAGGACTTCTAGTACAACTACCAGATATCAATCCAAAAAAGCGAAAACTTGGCCACTCAAATGAAATGAAAATCATATTTCTTAGGTAGAAGATATCTGCCAAGAAGTAAGTTCCTTGCTGCCCAATATCAGTCCAAAAGAGGAGAGACAAATCAACTTTAGGAGATACTTGATACCTGCAAAAAAGGTTATCAAAATCCAATGTGAAAGAGGCCAAGCTTACTTTGGCATCCACTATATTAGTGATCAAACTCAATTATAGAAAAATAACAAATTAACTATACTAAAACTTGAATAAAACTCTACCACATGGAAGCCAAGAAATGCTGGGTTAAACCAAATCTTCTTGGCTGATTTGTGTCCTTTAAGTCAGCCACTAAATAGCATTCAAATAGCGTAAATTTTCAATGAATACATAAATAAGGCAACCAAGAGAAAAAAAAATTAGAATTTTGAGGGAAGAATTTTTTAGATTCAATGTCCTCCTTTTGTATGTCTTTGGCTGCCCCTAATGATGGCAAGATCATGACTTCATTAGTTCTTGAAGGTTGGTTGATATGACCAACAATTTCCCCAAACCTTCAATCTTTCAAAAGTAACCTATGCTTCACTTAAGATACTTGCATCCAACAATTAATAAAATTAAGGAATAGATTTGCAAAAGAGAAAAAAATAACTTGTGTTATTCACAAACACACAATGAAATCTATTCAAATTTGCATAACTATTAGAGGATATTCAAATACTTGTCTACCTCTTCCTAGGCAATACTGCCCCTATTTGGACCTTGCTCGACCAAAAGAAATGCAACAAAACCAATTCAAAAAACAAAAATATACCTTGCATCAAGAAAAGATCACCAACATAATGCCAAGATAAAACCTTCAAAGACGTTTCTTTATTATCGTGTACAATAATAAAATCACAACATATACCCAAGCATTAGCTTCCCAACCATGATAGAATGAGAGGTCTGTGGGTTTACTTATGCATATTTGGGAGAAAATCCCAATGAAGAAGTGATCCAACAAGTGGCATAGCGGTGGAAATCCTAATGAGGATTGAATTCTCCATGTGGCACAAGGGCTTCCCAAGTATGAAGTCAAATTGTTGTAGGATCTCCTCTGCTAGCAACGTATTCTTCTTAAGATATGTATATTGGTGTAGATGCTAGCCACATATGAGATGAGTGTAGAGAATGGGAGACAAACTCCCTCAAAACTTGTGCTTAACTGCTATGAATAATCCTCCAATAAATGACATATGTACAGGCCTGTGCATGGAGGATCTTGGCTAGCCTACCTGGGCTGTAATAGATGGTTGCTAGCTATGTCTTAACACATGACTGGATGGGGGGAGTTAAATCCCATTTTTACTGCCCCTTGACTGCCAACACTCAACTTGATGGACTCGACCCTCTTTCTAACTGAAGATGGACCACATTTAATGGGATTTGGTCACCCCAAACTATTATAGCAAGCACAAATTCACCCCTCCACTTGGAACTGAGATTTGGCCCTCTTATGTGGTTGTCCAAGTCATCATTAACTTAGACTTTGAATTCACTTTGTTTTTCCACATCATTTCCACTTGGTGACATATTTATTTTGTCCACCATTTATTACTTTTTTCAATTTTTGTCACCACTTTATACCACTAAAGTAAGAAAAATGGATTTTGAGGGGCCAGAAGTCATCTTTTGACCCTCAGAGTGGACTCTAGAAGAATGTTGGGGTGGAGAGCATATTTTTTAAGTACTTATAAGCCCCTGGGCCCCAACATCTTTTAGGCTTATTTATTTAAAAAAAAATTGAACAATTTAATTAACAATCCCATTCTACGGGAATTTTTAATAAATTAAAAAAACCTATCAAAACTTGATCAAATTTCATGACACTTTGGATATGTCCTAGTATGGTAATATACATCGACTCTAGGCATTAGGATAGACCCAGGGCTCAATCATCAAAGCCGCCACTCTAGCTTTGGAGGTAGGTGATTGAAAAAACTCAGTTAATTATTCATTGTTGAAAAACAAGAATAATTAGCTAGGTGAAAAAAAAATATAGAGTGTACTCACTCGACGATCGAGTCTCAAGTTGTCTAGGACTTTTATAAAAGGTCATCATACTAGTGACATTTAATACAATTCCCCACAGGGCTATGAAATTTGAGGGATAAGAATAGAGAGGAGGGAGAAATGGTTAATAGGTACCTATTGACTCCTGGTCTTCTAAAAAAAAATGATCAGTGCCCTGTAGATTAGGCCATGGGGTCTTCAGGTTCTACCTAGTGCAACCTAGCATATAACACTCTTCAAGGTTTATCTTATCACCACAAGGGAGGCTTCCCTGAACAAGACTCTTGCTATATATCCCGATGGCGATAACCATAAAAGGAAGTAAAGTTTCTATGTGTATCTTATACTGCCTATAAAGGCAACACTTGGCTTTGTTAATTGCTACAAATTTCTCAACAAGACATCTGCCAGGCGCTTTTGTTACATCATATCTTCATACATTCAACAATATATCTGATAGGAAAACTACTTGGAAACCTAAGTGACGAACCCAAGACTTTCTTATGTTGTAATTCCAAGTGATAAGGTACAATCTATTTAGGTGTGAAATGCATGTAATAACTTTACAAACAATGAATCTAAGTTTCAGCTTGAAATAACAACATTTTAGAACCAACACTTGAATGCATTCATGCATTTATTTTCTTGAATATGAAATAGTAATCATTGAAACTATCCACAGATTGCAATTGTTATGAAAAGACCCTGATCCTAGTGGGTTGAAGCATGAAACTGAGAATTAATTCTAAGTGACTATTCTTTAAATATTTTACAATCAGTGAATGACTAAAGTTTGATGAAGACCATTAATGATAACAGTCACACTTCATCTAAATTAAAGAAAAAGTATTGTAGGTCTTTCAAGTATTTCCATACATACTATGGAATTGCCACTTTTGGTTTTGAATGAGAAAAATAAACAATATGTCAAATATTGCTATGAAAACCTAGATTTGCATTTTCTTTGTTGAAGTGGGCATAAACTATGAAGAATAACTTATGCACACCACTTTATCAACCATTTAGAATGCAGTTCTACTCATTTGTTCATGCCGAAGATAATAAGACATTTTAGTGCTAAAACTCGCATAACATGGTTATAATGCACATAAGAACAACTGGAATATATTGCCAAGCATTATGGATTGTTTATTGCTCACAAACACACACATGAAACTTTCATTCAAGAAAATCAATAAAAACTACTACACAAGCATGAGTTTATTTTCAAAACACTTTGGAAACAAACTTTGCACAACAGTAATATATCTATTACAACAACCCAAGGAAATGTTGTGTATGTGTTGTTTTAAATGTCTAGCAAGAGAGGCATCCTCCCAGCAAACCTCTGATTCAAGATATACGCTGATGTCAAGCAACCCAATCCTTTTTTAATGGACATGGCAAGCTGAAAATTGTCCTTGGTAGTAGAAAACCCTTTAAATATCCAAATTGAACCAAGCTTCACTGCCTCTTAAACTTAGAGGGAATTTTCCTTGGCAGTACAAATCCCTTTAAATATCCACATTGAACCAGGCCTCACAGCCTATTAAACATTGAGTGGAAATAACAGATTTATAGCTAAAAAATAAAAATATACCAGTGCCTTATTCTAGCTTGGCATCCTGAGCAGAGTCATTTTTAAGTGTCTTGGATCATTTGAAGCAAGCCCACAATTAAATCTTGAAGGTAGTAACAATGCCTATGATTGTGAGATCAAGAAGAAGGCTTTGAAGCAGCCTCTAGTGATCATGAAAGACAAAGGTATGTAGTCCTTAAGTTGGGGAAGAGTGAACCAAAAATGAGAGGATTGGTTGCTTTGGTGACAGTAGTGACTATTCTAGTAGTTCTTGCTTGGCTTGCACCTTGTGGATTAGAGATTTTTTCATTAAATTTAAAGAAAATTATTATTAGCTCCTACTGGCCATTGATCCCTCTGTAATTCATCAAGAAGTTGCAAAACAAAAGGCTACAAAGGCAGTCCATGATACTATTGAAAATAATGAAAGTACCCTTCCTGTTGACAATCATCAGGCTGTAGCCACCACTTCCATTGGTGCTAGAATAAAGAGGGATCATAGCAAGAAGAAGAGGAAGGAATGCCTAGTTAAAGCTGATTCTTCCGGTGATTTCTTGTTGACATTTAAGGATCAGTTTAGAAAATCGCTTGTTGAGTTATTTTAATTTGACATAACAGGTTGGATAGCTAAATGCAAAAGTTCACAATAGACAACAGAGGGAGTTGAAGATGTAGTGTTTATAACAAATTGATATCTATTATATGTTTTTGAAATTTGAACGAGTTTTACCTTGAATTCAAATCAATAAAACAATACTATCCAATCTGCTTTTCGTAGAAGCTAATTGGTAGCTGTATGACCAGAGTTACAATAACCACTATTGGACAGTACAACAAATCTACAATGCCTCTCCACATAAGAAATTTAAAACTAACATGCTACTTAAATTGAACTTGGACCATAATGCAAACTACAATGAGAAATATCTACCTTCATATTTGGAAAATTACTAATTTGCTGAAGTGTGGTGTTATGTTTTCTATGTTTCCAGAAGATCAATATGCATTCATTGTTGTATTTTAGAATCTAGATAAGCCATACAAAAACATGTTGAAGGCCAGTTATTTGGTCCCAATTCTTTTTTGGAATTGTTTCAGTCAGTGCCAAGGATTAGAAACAAATAGAAACAAAATGATACTCTAGGGCTTTTACTTTTACTCATGCAAACCCAGTTTGCTTCAAGAGTTGTTCATGCCTCAATTGGATATGCTTAAATTGAAGTTTAATTGAAGGTTTTTCTAGGAGGTAAGCCCTCACAAGAGAGAGATTCTGAAGCAAAGACATGATTTTATTACTATCATCCAAATCATAGCGAGAAATTGCAAAATTAGGAAAACCAATCAAGTTTCAAAAGTTTTATATATTTGGATACAATAAGGCTCAATAAGTTAGGTCTCTCCTTGGTTGTTATTTACTTCTACCTCCTAATTCTTCCCCTCTACCCCTGTAGAAGACGTCAGGTCTTGACAATACAAACTTATTTTATAATATTGCATTGGGAAAAAAAGACATCAGATCATAGTACTGATTACCAGCTCAGTGAAGGTGTTTAAGTGGCCAACCTTCTATTTATAGAAACATGTTTCGATTTAATAAGAAGAGAAAAGTTGCTAATGAAGGATCATTCTTTCCAATTACTATCGACTGTTAATGGTAGTTTGGATTGTAAATGTCTTTTAGTCTTCTTTCCTAAAAAAGTTCTAGATATTTAATTCCTTTCTTAATTTGAGCAAATGTTTAACTTTATTTTGTGCAGGAATGAATGTTGACAAAAATAAATCAACTTTGCAGCAAGGGGAGGGAGAATATCCTTCAAATGCAATTGCTGGTAGATGTTTAGGAACTTCTACAAGTGCACCAAGGCAATCAATTTCTGTGGAAAGTGGAAGTGGTGTATCAAGAGGTAGTGATGCAATAATTGGAACATCTTCTAGAAACAATCATATAGCAAGGGTACAACGTTTAGATATTCATCAACATGACTTAGATTCTTCAAATACTGCAAGGTGAGTCTCGGGGTTGTGTATTTGTCATGTTTGAGATAGAGCATTACTGATCGGTTGTACCTTTGCACTTGAACAACACAAAGAAGAGAAAAAGAGTTCCTAGAGTTAATGGTGGGGATAAGGGTGAGAGGGGACTCTGATAGTTCAGCATGAAAGGTGTATCCTCACAATTCACCTATTCTCTTTCTTTTTCTGACGGAAATTTTCTTTTGGTATATGTTGATGGATGGACGTCTTTATGTTGCTGGAGATAATGCAATTGATATAAATCAATAGTAGATTCGTATGTGTTTGTTCTCGTAATGGCAGTCATGGGGCACAAAGGGAGGTCAAATGCAAGCCAGGTGTGGACCTCTCTAGCCATGGAGAGAATTTGGGTAGCTAATATGTGTGGAGTTTTGTTTAATCCCTATGATTGACTAGCTCAAAAAAAATCTTGATCCACTGGCAAATAATGCTTCTGTTTGTTATACATGGTGTCCTTAGGGCATGCTTGTAATTATATTTGTATTACACATTGGCCTCGGGGGTTTGTTTCACTTACTGTCGATTTTTTGTCTATGTCTAGTCAGTTAGAAGGTTGAGAGCAAGTGTTAGACCACATATAATGAGATAACAACATGACCATAGACCCTACTTATTATTTAGCAATTGTTCCTTGTTTATTTGTTAAGTATGACTCCCATTTTTTTCTCATCATCTTATCTTAATTAAACATTGAAGTTCTAATATGTAGCATTTTAGAGCAAGCAATGTAGAAGGCATCTCTAAATTTTTTTACCATTGAATATAAAATGCTACACTATAGTATTGATTGACAAATAGTACAATCAATGGGAATTGTTACATCCCCAGATTTTCGAAATCAATCAATATGACTGAATCAATGGTGATATAGCCGGGTAAGTAAAATGAATACTGGTTCAAGTGAAATTTTTGGAAATGATATGTTGAGAATGCCCCCTAGGCACATGCTCTAGTAGGCAGTAGGAATGGATTCAATGAACCAGTGGCATGCAGAAAGTGTTAAACATGACTCATCTCTGAGAGGAATAGTGAACATGGATTCTCAAGGGAAAAAGGCCCTTGAACAGGCAAACTTCGCGTAGTCAAAGGTGGTTACGACATGATCACAAAATAGTACTATGAATGCAAGAGAGGTATTAAATTTATTCACTCTATTTGGACTTGAAAGAAATATCTAATCTATGAAAACTGTGGATCCTTGTAAGAAGTTCAATTTGTCAGGATTGTGTGTCCTTTTATATCAATTGAAAATACTTCATGCTTAGATTGTTGATATCATATGCTTGATTTGTTTGTAACCCTTTTGGAGTAAGTAATTGTTTCTTTTGCAGGACGTTCTGAATTCAAATTTACAAATGGATTTAAGAGAAAAAAGTGGGAGGAGGAGATCCTAAAGGCTTTTCTATATGTTATTCTTCTGCAAACTCATCTTTATTTGACAGTGCCACAAACATGTCTAAGTGTTTTGTTCAAACAAACCAACATCTTTATCAAGGCAAGGTTTTGGTTCAAGTTTTTTTATTAAGTAATTTATCTATTTGTTGGTCCACCAACTTTTACTAGTTTTTATACTATAATGTACTGAGATGTTCAATTTCTGCTTATAAATTGTTTATGTCGAGCCAAAACGTTCTTGACCTTCTAAGCAAGTCAGATAATCCAAAAGAAAGTGACGCATTAAAGCGCACTATATTAGGAACTTTAATGTAGCTAGCTATAGTTTTCCCACAACATGCAACAACTACCCCTAGTCTTATCTCACCATACCTCTACTAGGAGAGATTCTATTGGCCTTCAATTGGTGGCTCAACTTTCATGGCACGCTGGTAAGCAAGCAAGTTTTCCCGAAAGTTGTGGATCCATAAGGCAATCTTTCATCAAGTAATCAATGCAGCTAGCTATAGTTTGCCCACAACATGCAAAAGGCTACCCCTAGTATTATCTCACCATACCTTGCTAGGAGATTCTATTGGCCTTCAACTGGTGGCTCAAATTTCATGGACTCTATGGTATGTAATCTTAGTTGGATTTCCAATATACTTTTGAACCATATTTTCATTTTATTTTTTATTACTATTAGATATTATATCTTACCTCATTTTATGGTTAGAATTGTATAAAAAAAAAATTGTTGTGTTATGTAATTAATACTAACATGCAATATTGATTTTTTTTGTCAGAATGCTATAGGTAATGATTGCCAAGACGATGATCACGATGATGGTCCAAACTATGCTCAACATATATCAGGAGATGATGAGGGTGAGGATGAGGATGATGGTGGTGAAGGACAAGATAATGATGATAGTTGTGGTGTTGGTGATGATGTGGATGAGACTAATGAGGATGGTCAAGATGATCATGAGGATGATCTTGGTAGTGGTAGCTAGGCATGCACATACATTGTTTTTTATGAAGAAATTATTGTGTAGAATGACATTGTTATGTTTAGATGAGTGTTGTGAATTTACCCTATATCAATGAAACATTTTGATTTTGTAATCATACGATGAGTTTGATTTGATTAAAGATGATGATAATATTGTCATTATTATATTTTTATTTGATTTATATATTGGAAAGTATCATCATTATTTTCATAGAGAATTATAATGTATGGTGATATTACCATCTTTGGATGTATGTTGTTAATTTATCGTGGAATAATGATATTCATGAAATATTTTGATCTGTTAATCATATTTGAATTTTATTTGTTTTGATTAAAAATAATATTGATCTTGTTAGTATTACGTTTCTATTTTACACATATGTGTTGAAAATTGTCAATGAATCATTGTATATGATGACATTGCTATTTTTTTGGATGGATGTTGTCAATTTCCCTTAAATTTCTTTACAAATGATTTTGAATGGTGATATCTTCGTTAATGATATTTAGAAACTACGATATATTTCACTATGCAATTAAAATTAGTAAAATGAATTTATAAAGGGGGTCATATATGTAAAGAAAATATACTCTACATAAGAAGTCAAATGTGGATGTAACCATGGATGCAAAATTGAAAGTAAAATTGGATGTTAAACTAGGAATTAATACAAAATGCAAACAATGACATAGAGAGTGTTTTAAACTAGAAGTGAACAATTGTGCAATAGTTGACACAAAGAAGGGAACAAAACATGGCATACAAAAGGATATCAAATTGGGCAAAAACAACAACAAGTAAATGGGCACCAAATTAGATGCAAAAAAAGACAGACAACTAGATGTAAAATAAGATGCAAAGTTGAGTTCTAAAAAGAAGCAAAAAATGTTACAAATTAAGATGCTAAATGATGATCAAAATAATGGTGTAAATTTGAGATGCAAACTTGGGTCAAAAAAAAACAAAAAAAGAACAAAAAAAAAAAAGATGTAAGAAAAGACATAAAACAAGATGTGAAATGGGGATGAAAAAGGGTGAAACCAAGGATGGCATATTGGATGTAAAAAATGATGCATAATCAGATGCAAATTTAGGCTCAAATTTAGACACAAAATTATATGCAAATGTGGACACAAAATGAGGCAAAAAAGATGCAAAATAGACACCAAAAAAATGCAAAATTGGATGAAAAAGTGGGTGTAAATAAAGGTGCAACATTGAACACATAAGTAGACACAAAAAATGGTGCAAGAATGGGCATAAAAATAACTCAAAATTGGATGCAAAACTTAGTGCAAAAACAAATACAAAAGTGGACGTAAAAATGGCTCAAAATTTAATGTACCATTAGACACAAAATAAGATGCAAAGGTGGACACAACACATGACTCAACATAAGATGCAAATATAAATGTAAATTTGGATGCTCAAAATGATGTAACATTGGATAAAAGAAATGGTGTTAAAAACGATGCAAAATTGGATGCAACAAATGACGCAAAATATGGTGCAAAATGGGATGGGAAAAATGGAGACAAATCAAATGTAAAAGTGGATGTAAAAAATGGTCCAAAAAAAGATGCAAAAATGGGCACAAAAATGGATGCAAAATTTGGTGCTAAATCAAATTCAACACATGGTGCAAAGATAGGCACAAAAGCTGGTGCAAAAATAGAAGCAGAAACTGGTGTAAGACTAGATGCAAAACCTAGCGTAAGACTAGATGCAAAAACTGACACAAAATGGAAGCAGAAAAAGACGTTAAATTGGATGAAAAATACGGTGTAAACTTTATGCAAATGATGGCGCAAAAATGGAAGCAAAGAATGACACAAAATAGGAAGAAAAATATGATAAAAAATAGATGCAAAAAATGACATAAAACTAGAAGCAAAACTTGTAATAAAATAAGATGCAAATCTTGGTTCAAAATTTGACACAAAAAATGATGCATAGTTTGGTGTAAAAAATGATGCAAAATCTAGTGTGAAAAAGGATGCAAAATCAAGCACAAAAAAGGACACTTTAAAAATTGTACAATAGAGCCAGATTTAGCACCAAGTTTCGCATCAGAATTACAAAAAAAATGCACTAAAATCTGGCACTAAATCTAGCACAAATCACTGGTTTTGTTGTAATGATCATACTGGATGGGAATCCTACACCAAATAGTGTGAGGTCTAGTTGGGACTTCATACCAGGGAGATCCCCTGAATGTTGGTGGGTCTAACAGTGTCAACAAGGCCACTGGCCCGCTATTGGTTATTATGTAGCCTCCCCTCATAACCATCACCCACTCTCACACAACTTAAATCGACTACCTTTTTGATTCATTCTCCTTGATGTGACATTGCAACGTGGCATGCTAACTAGGAGTTCACTTTTTCTTTTCTAGCTGAGGGTGGCCAAGTTAACTAGCAACCTCCAACTTATAAAATTGAACCTTTTTCATATTCCTACACTTTTATCATATCATACTTAGGGAAGAATTTGGACGAGGTGCAATACTTATGCCTTCCTACGTTTTCTGGATGCATGCTGGAGGGTGACTCTATTGTGCTTCTTTTTTTTAGGTAAGTACTTTTCCTTGGTCCCCTTTCTACTGATTTCTTCCAGCTAATGTAGTTGTCTTATTTGTTGTTGTGTGTAGGTGTGAAGAAAAATTTACTAGAGAAATAATTAAAATAATTACTGTGAAATATTTACTGAGAGAAAAACAAATCAACCAACAACATGAACATATTAAAATATTCACACAATATTTTCCCTAGGAAAAACCCAAGCAAACAAAATTTCATTAGCCTTGGCCAAAACCCTGGCTAACTCAACCAAGTGAGCCTTCACCACTCACCTCCATAGGCTACATTACAATGAAGCCCTCCTAGCCTTTTAAAGGCTACATTACATGAAATACCATGGGAAGAAAACTATGGGTACACAACACCTTGTGCCCAAAAACCATCATTGTTAGACCTGGTCAATTTTGACTCTATCTCAAAGTCAAGTTTACCTAACATTTCCCCCTTAAACTTGACTTGGGGTTGCTTGACTAAATCCAACCAACATTTCCAAGTGAGTTAACCCTGCTCACTCTGGCCCTTACCCCCCTCAAATTTTATGCCCGAAGTGTCAGTTAACCTAATATTCGCCTATCACCTAGGTCTAGCCCAGACTTTACTAGTGATTACCCAGCGGTATGCATTCCTTACTAGTTCTTATAGCAGTATGCCCATTTATATGCAAAAAAATTGACTCCACCATAATAATTAACATTTTTTTTTTGGAGTAGCATGATCCGGATTATCCACAATATTGTTTTTATTCTGTCGATGTTTCAAACCCCAAAGAGGGTCCATCATCAGGACTAAGATAGAATATGAATGATAGTTCCTTGAGAGAAGAATCTTTTGACCATAGTATAAATAAACGTAGATCTTGATTTATAAAGAAGCCGACCCTTATATATGAATTATTTTATTTATTATTTTTATTTCAATTCTATTATAATAATTTTGGTTTAATTATTTTATTTCATTTTTTTCTTTAATTATTTAAATTGTTTTACTTAACTGATTAATTGTAAGTTTATTTATATAATGTGATGAAATTTTATTATTTTTATAATTAGTTTTATTCTATTTTATTCTATTTTATTTATTTTATTAAAGTTACTTTTTATTTTTATTTGTTACTCAATTACTTAATTACATGTATAATAGAGATTAGGTTAGTTTTATTGTTTTTATTTTTATTGTTTTTTATTTAATTTTCTTATTTTTATTTTAACCTAAGAATTTAAAAATATTTTAATTGATATACTTAATTCATAAATTAGCTTAATTAATTAATTAATTTGTAATTCTTATTGTTTTTTATTTTTATTTTAGTTAATTAATGCTAAGTATATAAATAATTCAAATTTAATTGATTAGTTAATTAATTTAGTGTTAATTAATTTCATTCGTAATTTCTTTTTATTTTATTTTATTTATTATTATTCTAAATTCTTCAATGCTTAATTTTATTTAACCCTAATTGTCTAATTGATAAGTAAATCAATAATTAATTAATTAATAATAATATTTTTTTAGTTTAATTATTTGACTAATTATAATTAATTAAATTAATTAAAATTATTTTTTTAATTTTTTTGGAAAATCCTCTCACCTTACACGCTTCGTGCCTAACACTCTCCTCTCCTCAATGTTTCCTTTATGGAATTTTGATCCTTGACATGAATTTTATGCATACAACTACAAACCCACAAAGGATTGGCACCATGCCATTTGCTAATCCCATTAGTAACCATTCCTTTAATTAGTCATCAAATATAGTTTTAAATACAATGTTGTCATTAAAATGATGTATATATTTAAGTAGGCATGCAACCCACAACTCTCAAAATTGCCAGAGAACAGCAGGGCCCACGTATAGTCTTGGCACGTTGTAGTTCTCCTCCATTGTGACCTCCTCTTGAACATTAAAATGTAGAGACACCACCTCTTACATAAATATTATCCTTCTTCGGGCTCTTCTCACCATCACTTGGCAACAAATTCTCATTGATAGGATAGATAAGCCATAATTTCCCAATTCGAGTCATTTTCTGATCTACAAAAGAATCCCATTGCACCATCATTGAGCAGCATCTAGGTATTCCTCTCATCATTGTCAATTAACTTTCTCTTCCTCACTTCATCTATTGAGCTCTCCATCGACACAATTTCATGGTCAATGGCTTTTTGAAACTTAAATGTACCTTTGTCCTAAATTATCAAGCCAGAAAATTATGACATTCCAAATCATAATAATATTATCCTGATGCATCATAATGATGCCTATCGGCATATCCTGCTGTAGAATCTTGAAATCCCTCATTAGCCTTTGCCTCGCAAAGATTGAAAAAACTACCCACTACTAACAACGCATGGGTATGGCCATTCACAGGATAGAGACTGGGAGCATGTCCATTCCATGCCATGACTCTCACCATCCACATCGTTTTTCCACCACAATGGTCGGTTGTAGTTGTTGACATATTCCCCAACAACTCTTACCACAAAGAAAACACACCAATCACATGATTGTGTTATGTCATAACCCTTTTGAGTGTTGTAGAGTGTAATCACCTCATCTCTGGTGTTCATAAGCCTGGTTCTGCATCAACGATTAATCTAGGAGCATCATTCCCTTGCTTCACTCATTGTGCTTCACATGTTATGACACATTTGAAAACGTCAACATGGACATGTTCTCGATTGTGTGACAGTTGATGTTCGAGATCCAAATTACGGCCTTCCAAGCTTAAAAACATAAGATTATTGTTTGACCCCACGTTCACAAGCTTTTCTCCACCCACACTATGGCCAACACCTCATCCACTCTAATATTTATCTCGTTAGCTCTTGCATTCAACCAACCTAATGAGCCTCATAAATGGGTAATTATATGGGCTCATTTTACCTCCTAACCTAGTCAAATCAACCATTCTCTTAGCTTATTATATGCTTTTCTAATTATATTTATGCTTATAGAGTGAGTTGAGTTAGTTATTGTGCCATGTGGTCTAATATGTATTTAATGCAAATTATTGATGATTTTTGAGGTCAAAGTCAAGAATCCAGTGGACAAATGGCAACAATAATTCGAATTGGATAGAGGAGAGGACTTATAGGAGGGAATACCCCTCATTTATTACTCCTCACTTCGAGTTCCCCTTCATTCAGCTTGGAGTACAAGCAGTCAAATCATGCACTAGAAGGCAGCGGAGTAAGTGGAGGATGACTGATGATTATCTCGAGTTTTGGGAGCCAAGCCTCCCTGATTTTAAGGAAACTGTTATTTGTATAAGTATAGAGGCCTAGGGTCTCACTAGTGTCAGATTTTTTGCTTATGTAAACTCTGCTCAAATTTTGAGCTCCTTATTTTGTGACAGTTTCATGTAATCTTGCCATTGTTTTAAAAATAAAGATGGAATCCTTTCTGAGCTAGCACTGATTTACCTCAAAGGGCTGAAGCTCTTAGGTCAGGGCCTAATCCAAGTAGCCAAGCTCCTCTTTACTTGTATTTGTATGCTTTTTTTTAGTTTGTAGATTAGTTTGCTGCTAGATGTATTTCTTTTATGGTTAAGAATAGATTGCTTTTAATGATTTATTAGTTTTCTTCCATTTGTGCTTTCTGTAGTAGGTTAAGAAGTGACCAACAAAGATTCAAAAGGCTATCAATAGTGCCTTGGCCTCTCTTCCTCCCTCTGGGACCATGATTTGAGGCAAATACTCTATTGCTGCCCCAAAAACACAGATTTTCTAATCTGAAAATCACTCGTGAGTGATCTCAGTTAAATAATTAATGAATGAAGGTATTACATACTCATGTGCTGGTGTGTGTCTATATTAACTTAGGTAATGGATCGATCAGATTGAAAAATACACAGACACTGGAAAATGGAAGACAGTAAGAGAAACACAGTAAGCAAATAAAAGAACACGACAAATTAATAAGGAGTTCACCCTATCCTCCAGGGCTACGTCTTCGATCCAGCTTTCAGTGGTTGCCTTCTTTCATTGTGTCTTTAAAGCAGAGTTTTTATAGTGAGGAGCTTAATTTGAGTCTCCTAAAACAAATAATGCTTAGTAGGGTGGTTCTTGGATTCCCCAAGCCATTAGAGTGCACAGACTCTTTCCTTACTAAGTCTTGACCTCTCTGGCCTTCAATGGGAGGACCCCAATGTGGTAGTCAATTCCCGACAGATCCTCACAGGGATTGCTTGAACCTCTCAAGACTTCTGTCTACTCGATGCTACCTTAGGTCAGCTCAACTCTTTGTTTTCTGCTTCTTGCTTCACTGTCTCTTTCACCTTTTCATTCACTGTTTTCTTCCTCTCTTTTTTTTCTCTGTCTTGTTATTTATCTGTTCATGGCTTAAAGCCAATTTGTCCTTGACAGTTCGCTTCTACTTCCACCCCTTCGGATTGCCTACTATTGTTCGCTTGGAGTTCCCTACCTTGCATCATCACCAACATCCCACAGGGAAGTGGCCACTTGTCCTCTCACGAACTGCGCCGGCTCTTCCTCAACGGTTCGGTATTTCAGTTATGTTGTGAAATGATTCATCTACCAACTCAGTGGTCAAATCAGACTTCCGACTTTTATATGCCGTAACTTAATTCCCCCATCAAATCTAGTTTCCCACCGGGCGCAATCTCTGCCATCAGATCTGGAGCCCCTAGATCCTATGTGTTCACTCTTTTCGTGTAGTTGACTTGCTCGATCATTAGCCTGCAATGAGAGGCGATTTTCTCTCTCATCTGCCAGACATGCGTCATGAAATGAATGGAATCACTCGTTCTCTGCCCAAATCTGCTTACCGCCCAATGTGCCTCCGATATTCCACTGGTTTTTGGAGCGCGGGATCCACCTTTAGCCTTAGTTCTTTCCCTACGGTTTCCCGGCTTCCCATGCGACTGAGCACTCAAGGCTTTTCCTTCTCGAGGGGTTTTGCCCAGCGATGCGTGACGCATCAGAAATGGCCTTCGTTTCCCAATCCAAGCTTCCTAATTGCCAGTTTTTCCTCCTTCATGGTCTCCATGGGCCTCGGTTGGCACGCTTTGACCGAGGTCCTCATCGTTCCTTGTTGGCTACAAACTGCCACTGTCCAGAGGTCTCCTTGATAGCTCTTTGTTCATAAATTCGAAGTATGTCTTGATTTGATACAGTCATGGCACTTTGATAATTTTCATGGATCTAATTCAAATCACAACCTTCCCACTGAAAAATCTTTTGGACCACCAAAAGTTGGTTTTCAAGCATCGACTAAGTGAGGGTACAATTGCCTCACTTGTCCAATCTCTATCCACTTTGCACTGCTCGGCTTTAAACCCTTAAGCCCAATTCTGAGGTACTCAACATCTCCTCTATGTGTCGTCCTCACCTTCCTATCCAGAACCATGTCTTCCTGCAATTAATTAAGATATTCAGGTAGTAGGTCATCAATAGAAGGCAATTGACTCTGCTCTTTGGGATCTTCAATTAGTGAAGGTTCAAACAATTTTAAGCAACCTACATTTACAACTGAGTAGATGTGCATGTAAGCTGGTAGATCAAGGCAAAAATCATTCTCACCAATCTTCTCAAGTATCTTGAAGGGTCCATACCTGATAGGCTTTAGCGTTTTACCTTCACCTTGCATCCTGCCCTTGCTGATATACAGCCATACTTGGTCACCAACTTGGAAACTATGCTTCATCTGATGCATGTCATGCCTTGCCTTGTATTTGGCTTGGTTCTTTTCCAGCTGTTCTTGTACTGCCTTGTGGATCTCTTGGATTTGTTCAATGAACCTAGTTGCCCTATCCACATCACTATGTCCCTCAACTATGGTGTCTTTACCAAAGACAAAATCCAAAGGAGACCTTGGTGTGAAACCAAAACAGGTCTCAAAAGGAGATCTCTGTGTACAAGAATGTTTTTCTCTGTTGTAAGCATGTTGTGCATAACACAAATGTTCATCCCAAAGCTTAGGATGCTTGTTCATTGTCTTGTTAACTACTTCTATTTGGCCATCAGTTTGTGGATGAAAAGCTGTGCTTTTCTTCAATTTGGTGTCCATCAGTTCCCACAGACTTGACCAAAACTTCCCCACAAATCGGGTGTCTTGATCAGATACAATGGAAGTGGGTAATCCAAAATGAACCCAATATGTTCAAAAAATAGTTTGTAGTTTGTTCAGCTATAATCTATTTATTACAAGGTATCAAAATACACATTTTGCTGAAACTATCTAAAACAACATACATATAACCATGACCTTTCCTAGATTTAGGCAGTCCTCCAACAAAATCCATGGAAACACTTTCCCAAGGGTGAGAAGGAACTGGTAATGGAGTGTACAAGCCTAGTTTTCTATTACTGGGCTTGCTTTTAGCACACATAGTACACCCTCTTACATATCTAGAAACTGTCTCATTCATTTTTGCCCAATAACAAAATCTTTGCAGCTGTGCAACTATTTTACTTACCCCAAAGTGACCTGATATTAGAGAAGTGTGTGCTTCTCAAATTATCTTTACTCTTTCAATTTGTGGAACGCATAACTTCCCACAATGGTATAAGAGTCGGTCCTTTACAGGATAATCCAATTCTTCTACTCGTTTGCCTTAACTTAAAGTTGCATATATATCTTTAAAGTCTATATCTTGAGCATATTGTTCAATGTAGCTCTCATGTAACATAGAATTATGCTTAAGTATAGTAGATGCATTTATAATGGGTCTAGATATCATGTCTACAACTTTATTGTGTATGCCCTTTTTATATATGATGACTAAATGAAACTGTTGTAGAAAACCCATCCATCTATAGTGCCTTGATTGCTGCAACTTAGTTTGGGAGTGTAGATATTGAAGTGGCTGATGATCAGTATGTATTACTGTTTCTTTGCCCATTAAGTAATGTTTCCACTTTTTCACACTCTGTACTAATGCATATAATTCTTTATCATATGTAGGGTAGTTAACCACTGCAGAATTAAATGTCTCATAATGATAACATATGGGTTTACCGTGCTGTGTTAACACTGCTCCCATGGCATAATCACTAGCATCCATTTGGATCTCAAATGGTCTTTGAAGATTAGGTAACGCTAGTATAGACGTTGTACTAATTTTTTCTTTCAAAAGGAGATCTCTGTGTACAAGAATGTTTTTCTCTGTTGTTTGCCTCCCCACTGAAACACCTTGTTCAATCCTTTTAAAGCATGTAAGGGAGCTGCAATTAAGGAAATGTTAGAAATGAACTTCCTCCAATATTGTGTTGCTCCTAAGAAGCTTCTAACTTCTGTAGCAGATTTGGTTTTAGGCCAGTTTACAATGACTGCCACCTTAGAGGGATCTATCTTCAATTCACCACCCCCTACTATATGACCCAAATAATTCATATATGTTTTGCCAAATTCACATTTTGAGAGTTTAACATAATTTTTTTCTCTTTTCAAAACATCTAGTGTCTACTTAACATGCTTTAAGTGTTCTTCCCATGGTTTGATAAATATTAGAATGTCATCGAGATACACAATAAAAAAATCATCAAGAAAAGGTCTGAGTAATCTCATGAAAGTAGCAGGAGCATTAATTAAGCCAAAAGGCATAACAAACCACTCATACAATCCCTACTTTGTTTTGAAATCAGTCTTCCATGCATCTTGTTCTGCAACACTGACCTAATGGTATCCACTATGCAAGTCTAGCTTGGAGAAATAAACAACTTCTTCCAATTGATCTAAAAGATCATCTATGCAAGGAAGGGGATAATGATTTTTGATTGTTTTCTTGTTCAGTGCTCGGTAATAAATGCACATTCTCCATGAGCCATCTTTCTTTCTCACCAAAACGATTAGTGACCCACATGGTGATGTGCTAGGTTTTATGAACCCCTTCTCGAGCAACTCCTGCGCTTGGTTCTTGATTTCAACATTCTCTAAAGTGGACAACATGTACATTCCAATGTTAGGCAATGGAGCATCTTGTTGCAAAATAATATCATGCACTATTTCCTTTTTGGGTGGCAAACCTTTAGGTTCTTGAAACAAGATATCATACTCTGAGAAAACCTTTTCTAGATTAGCTTGTCGTTTAGCATTATAGCCCTCAAATACAATGGTTTTATCAGGTTTATTTTCCTTTACAACCATCAATAATAATTGTTTGCATGAATTTATCATTCGTTTCATCTGCCCTGAGTTTATGAGAGTATGATTATTCTTGAGCTTATGAGCTCTTACAAAGTATTTGATCCCATCTTTAACAAGTAGATACTTGTTCTCAGCTCTATAGAAAATAGCTTTTCTGTCACACAAGTAAGGAATTCCTAAAACAATTCCACATATATCCAAAGGAATTATGTCTAACTTAACCTCATCTACAAATGTTGACCCAAAAGAAAACTTGAGTTTGCATTGTCTAGTCACTTGTAGTTGTGCTTTATCATTCAACCATCCTAATGGGTATGGTTTCTTGTGAGGTGTAGTTACTAATCCCAACTTCTTTACAATTGCTTCAAAAATAAAATTTTCTTGTGAGCCACTATCAAACAAAGTATCAATCTTTTGATGTTTGGAAATAACTTGAATATGGAAAAGCTCATGCCTTGTTCTCTCATTTTCTTCATCAATAGTAGATTGTGCAAAATTACTAGTAGATGCTTCAGAATTCTTACCTCTTATACCTGCGGCTGAAATGGTTGTTTCATCTCCTAAGTCTGACCCCAAATCTTTCTGAATAGTTGTAGTAGTCTTCTTCTTCTTGCCCTTGAACTTCTTAGGTCTCAGCTCTGGATGTAGAATTCAACAATGCTCATCATCATGCCCATCCTTTTTACAGTGAGCGCATGAAGCCTTGCTTTTCTGTGCAGTGTTAGCTTTCCTTGCTTTCCATTTCTGTTTTCTTTTCTCCTTATTCTTGCTTGCAATGGTTTGGGATGATCCCCCAACTTCTGGACTTCCATTCTTTCCTCTAGCTTCTAGATGAGTAGCTTGTACAAATACCTCATCTATACTAGTGGGATTAAACCTGAGGATAGTGTGCCTCATGTAGCTGTGTAGACCACCAATGTACTTCAACAGAGTCTGAGGTGAGTCTAATGAGATTCCTAGAATCAGTGCTCTTTTTTTAAATTCTTGAGTGTATCCTTGCACACTTTGCCCTTTCAACTGCCAAAGAGTTTGCCAGCTCATCATGGCTTGTTGCATGTAGGCCAATGGATAGAACTGCTTTTTGATTGCAGAAACAAATTCACTCCAGACAGAGATAGTCTTACCATGTCTTTTCATGTTAGCTTGGGTCCTGCCTTCCCACCAAATCAAGGCAATGCCTCCAAGTCGTAGGCTTGCCAGCTGAATCTTGCTATTGTCTAAATCGATATTCTGCACTCTGCAATAAACATCAATTTGTCTAATCCACTTGTCTATCTTTTCTGCATTCAACTCTCCATCATATATAGGTAAATCAAATTTAACATCCAGTTTAATCAAATATTCCTTCTTTTTATGTTCAGGGCTATTAGGAGGTGTGAGAAAGCTTTCCTCTTTCCCTTTGCCTTTTGAGTGGTCATGGAAATGTGACTCATCTTCTCCTTTGTCTTGTTTAGAGCCTAATGAATCTTCATCGTTATGTTTTCTAAAGTCCCTATACATTTCTTCTACCATGGACTTTATAGCTAGGAAACTATCTACGAATTGAGGGTCTGGCCCCATAGAACCTTCCTCTGTCATTGTCTTCTAAGGATAGACTCTCCCAATTTTAGGATTAGTTTCTAACAACTCTCCTTCTCCTAATTTCAGCGTTGATCTAGTTAGCATTCAACAACTAATCCAACACAAGCATTTCTAACCTTAACAGCCTAAAGCTATGATACCACTTGATCTGAAAATCACTTCTGAGTGATATCAGTTAAATAATTAATGAATGAAGGTATTACAGACTCATGTGTTAGTGTGTGTCTATGTTATCTTCGGCAATGGATCAATCAGATTGCAAAATACACAGACACTGGAAAATGGAAGATAGTAAGAGGAACATAGTAAGCAAATACAAGAACACAACAAATTAATAAGGAGTTTACCTACCCCCAGGGCTACATCTCTAGTCTAGCTTTCAATGGTGGCATTCTTTTATTGTGTCTTTAAAGCATAGTTTTTATAGTGAGGAGCTCAATTTGAGTCTCCTAAAATAGATAATGCTTAGTAGGGTGGTTCTTGGATTCCCCAAGCCACTAGAATGCACAAACTCTTTCCTTACCAAGTCTTGACCTCTCTGGTCTTCAATCGGAGGAGCCCAATGTGGTACTCAATTCTTGACAGATCCTCACAGGGATTGCTTGGACCTCTCAAGACTTCTGTCTACTCGATGCTGCCTTAGGTCAGCTCGGCTCTTGGTTTTCTGCTTCTTGCTTCATTGTCTCTCTCGCCTTTTCGTTCACTATTTTTCTTCTCTGACTCTTCCTCTCTTTTCTTCACTATCTTGTTTTCTGTTTGTTCATGGCTTAAAGCTAATCTGTCCTTGACGATTTGCTTCTACTTCTACCCCTTTGGATTGCCTGTTGTTGTTCACTTGGAGTTCCTTACCTCTTCCTCATCACCAATGTCCCATAGGGAAGTGGCCACTTGTCCTCTCACAAACTGTGCCAGCTCTTCCTCAACGGTTCGGTATTTCGGTTACGTTTTGAAATGATTCATCTGCCAACACAGCGGTCAAATCGGGCTTCAGACTTTTATATGCCGCGGCTTAATTACCCCATCAAATTTGGTTTCCCATCGGGTGCAATCTCTGCTGTCAGATCTGGAGCCCCCAGATCCTACAATGTTCTCTCTTTTAACGCGATTGACTTTCTCAACCGTTAGCCTACGATGAGAGGTGGTTATCTCTCTCATCCATCGGACATGCATCGTGCAATGAATGGAATTGCTCGTTCTCAGCCCAAATCCGCTTACCGCCCAATGTGCCTTCGATATTCTACCGGTTTTTGGAGCGCAGGACCCGCCTTTCACCTTAGCACTTTCCCTATAGTTTCCCAGCTTCCCATGCAACCGAGCGCTTAAGGCTTTTCCTTCTCAAGGGGTTTTGCCCAACGATGCCTCCGTTTCCCGATCCGAGCTTCCTAACTGCGAGTTTTGCCTCCTGCACAGTCTCCATGGGCCTCGGTCAGTGCGCTTTGACCAAGGTCCTCGTTGTTCCTTACTAGCTGCAAATTTCCACTGTCCAGAGGTTTTCCTGATAGCTCTTTGTTCATAAATTCGAAGTTTGTCCTAATTTGATACAGTCATGGCACTTTGATAATTTTCATGGATCCAATTCGGATCATTTTCCTCTTTCATAGGACTTCTAGTGTTTGCATCTTTTTAGTAGGTTAATAGTCCAACTTTTCTTTACTTTAGTTCTTCTTCATGATGCTCACTTCCTAATTTTCAGTAGTCTTCTTTCATGCTTTTCTTTCCTATGACATTTCTCAGCATTTCCTTTCATAGATCATAGTTTAGACCATTTTTATGCAAAACTTTGTTTTTCCTAGATGCATCCATTTCACTTGTTGCTTGATTTCCTTGGTTGATTGTCAGTTTCTATGTAGCATATCTCTTCCAGTAGTAGGTCAGCTTATCATCAATCACACCCTCCATCTGATCCATGCCCTATAGGTCTCCGAAATCTCACCTCAATTCTGCACTAGTTTCTTGCATTTTTCCATAGAACTTCTTCTTCTCTCCTCGAGCAAACCCAATCATATTTCTCTCTCCCGGTGATCCAGGGTAGACCTTAGGCACCCAAACACATCATTCCAACCTTGATCCAACTTTTTCACCTACTCTCACACCCTCAAAACTATGGAAACTACTCTTAGCCTCCTCCTATAGGCCTCCTGTAGGACTTTGTTTTCCTCCTGTAAATTTCATGTGTCCTCCTATACATTTTCTTGTAGGCTTTCTTTTGAAGGCCGAGTGTGGGAAAAGCCTCCAGAAGGCCACCTAAGACCTCCTAGGACCCATCCACACCATCCTACATCCTCTCAAGCACCAAAACCACACTCCAATGCCACCTATTCGCTGCCACACTCACACACAATAAATTACATCCATGTCAAATTCACATAAAATACATAAAAATCCAAAAATATGTTCTTTGTTTATTTACTTCCAGAAATAGCATAGTTAGATGTTGTTTACTTCTTTGAGTAGGTAATGGCATTCCTTTCATGGTTTTCATAGTGCTTTCTACAAAAGTAGACTTGGTTAATTAGGGTTTACTAGGGTTGCTTTACATTTCAGTCTTTCTCCTTTCTGCAGTTAGAATAGCCTCTATGGAGTAATATTTCTTTCCTTTCATCACATATAGAGCTTCTTCTGGAATCCATAGAAGTTGGCTTCAGCTCCTAGTGATCTTGCGCCGGCTGACCAAGTGACAAACTACAGTGAGAACTAGTAATTGTGCATACAGCACCGACACTTCCAAGTTTGTTACAAACTACCGGGTTGATAAGAGTAAAGTAGGTAGCCCACGAGCTGCAGCATTATTGTTGTAATACTGGTGCTCACCACTTTTTGGTGTCGTTGCTAGGGAAGCGTCAAAGTATTCTGTGATTACTGCTTTCTTCTATTTCCTATTGCAACATTATGCTAATAGTTTATTTCCGCAAAAGTAGACTAGTCATTTCTTTTCTTTCAAGTTTTGCATTTCCTTGCTTTCCTTTTCAATCAATTTCATTTGAGCTAGTTTCAATTTGTTTTCTTCAATAAATTTTAGTTTCTGCAGGTACTATCAATGTGGGGAAAAGAAAAAAACAACCAAAAAATATTTCCTTTCATGCCTCGTAGGAATAGAGATAACTCAGGAAAAGACCCCCACTGTTTCACATAGCCAACCTTCTCTCTTCTTCGGTGGCTGCGATCAAGAAGAACCCCTAGGTGAACAACCAGACATATTTGAAGATCCTATAGGGGAAGAAGAAGAAGAAAGCATTCCTCTGGAGCCAATGAGCGAAAATAGAAATTCTAGGGGGAATGGAGAGAGAATAGAGGGTACCTTTCCCATTTGAGATACCAATGTGGACACCAAAATGAAGAATATAAGCCCTTCCACCCTACCTCATTTCCATGGTCTGACTACAGAAGATCCTGACACCTTCTTGTTCAATTTTTTTGTCATTTGTCGAACTTATGACTATCCAAAAGATGAGAAAAAGTTGAAATTGTTCCCTTCTACTCTTAAGGATGCAACACTACACTGGTTCATGGGGTTACTTGGCAATGGCATCACAACTTGGGCTCAAATGTAGCAAGCTTTTAACAACAAGTATCAAGACTATTGTAGGTCAAAAGATACTAAAGAAGAAATCTTTCGAATGACCATAGGAAGTGATGAGTCCCTTGAAGACTATGAAGAGAGGTTCCAACTCAGTTACAAAAGGGCCAGGTGTACACTTGTCCCTAAGTCTCTGAAGTTGGTCCTGCTCAGGGGAATCCGGGGAGACCTTCTAAACACCCTCCATCTGTTGGCTAGGGGAGACATCTACCAACTACCCTATGAAGACATAAAGACTATTTTTAGAAACCATTCTAGAGAAGCTAGAAAGAAAGGTAGGGGGAGTTAACCCATAGCCAGTACCTCTTCCTCCAATTCATCCATTAAAGGAGAAATTGGAAACATGCTGGAAGAATTCAAGAGTAAGATGTTGCAGACTCTTTCCATGCAAATGGACACCTTACATATCAAAAGGAAACAAGAGGGAGTAGAGAGGGCTTTGCCCAAGAGGCATCCTAAGAATGAATTCCCATTGAACTCTATAGAGGTTTGTTCAGTCTGTGAAGAAAATCATTCTATAGATAAGTGCCCTTCCTTGCCCAGTCTTAAATTTGTATACCAAGGGGCTGAAGGAGCCACTGAATAGATCTATTACAGAAACCAAAGGAGGTCACATGGACCTAGACCATACTAGCAGGGGATGCAACGGACATCTTAGGCATACTACAAACCCAACCAAGTTCCCTCCATACCTTCTTGGGGTCCCCCTGCTCATCCTTCCTGGTCCACACTACCTCCTTGGTCCTTCACATCTCAATATCATGCCCAACCATCCACCCATTCATTTCAATCCTATGCTCAGCCACAGCCTCAGTGGAATGCATCTCATCAGGGGTGGAGGCCTCAATACAACTCTCCTCTCGCTCTTATGCCTCCACCACCTGCCCAACCACAACTTTTACCTTCTACTCCACCAAGGTAACTCCAAATTCCTGCCCAGTCAAATCCAAACCCGAACAACTGACAGGCTCAACAATTGTATAGTGGGGAACCATCATGCCCAACTTACGCTGTGGAGATTCAAGAAATAAACTTGTGATCTGGGAAAGTCCTCCCAGATAGCTAACCTCCATCCAGGGAGGTTAAGGAAGATAGAGAGGAAAGCAAATCTAAAGAAAATACACCCTTTCCTAAGAGACTATCCGTGAAAGTCTAGCCTACCCCAGAAGAGACTGAAATCCTGGGAGAATTGAAACATTTATTTGTAAAGATACCACTTCTCCAAGCCATAAAAAATGTGCATATCTACAATAGGTTGATCAAAGAGAAGTTCTTTATGCATCTAGGAAGGCACAAGAGAGATTCCCCAACCATCAATGTTATAGGACAACTGTTCGACCTGATGTTGGGGTAGGTAATCTGTCCAAAATATTTGGACCCTGGAAGCCCAGTAGTTGATGTCCACATCAATGGTACAATGATCCTGCATACCTTGATTGATCTGGGAGCTTCCATTAATGTGATGACAAAGGATACAATGCTCAAACTTAACCTCCAAGGCTCACTGAGGAAGACCACGACAGTGCTACAGCTAGCAGACCACTCCACAGTGACCCCTGAGGGGATGGTGGAAAATGTGATGGTCTCCATTGATTCTTGGGAGTACCCTGCTGATTTCTCAGTTCTCCAGCCAAAGGCAAAACTCACTGGGTATCCTCTCATTCTGGGAAGACCCTGGTTGGCTACAGTTGATGCCTCCATCAGCTGTTGAGTTAGGAACATGACCATAAAGAATGGGCACATGTCCAAGCAGTTAATCCTATATCCTCTTGCCCAACCCTTGCTAGAACATCATCTACCTCTCTGGTTGGAGGAGGAAGATGAGGATGAAGTTTATTCTACACCACTTTGTACATTAGAAATTGCCATGGGAGGAAAATTGCAAGACGAGGATGATATGATTGAAAATTTAATTCAGAATCCACCTCCCAGTGTATCACCATTAGAAGACATAGTAAAAGAAACCCAAAACAACCCCTCAACTGATCTCTATGTGGTCAATCCTACTTCTCCCTGTGTCAAAAATATAGAGTTCGGCCCAGAAAGAACATTGAAAATCAATCTATCCCTATCTACTTCCCAGGGGAAGGAGTTACGCAGCCTGTTGAGAAAACATCTAGATGCCTTTTGTTGGAGTTATAAGGAAATGAAGGGAGTGCACCCTTTAGTATGTATTCATCATATATACATCAAGGAATATTGCAAACCAATTAGGAAACCTCAAAGGAGGATGAATCTAGCATGTAAATATATTGTTAAGGAAGAACTGCAGAAATTGCTTGATGCAGGATTCATCTATCCCATCTCTGACAGTGAATGGGTCTCTCATTTGGTGCTAGTGCCAAAGAAAAATGGTAAGTGGAGAATCTGTGTCGACTATCAGGAATTGAACAAAGGCACTAAAAAAGACCATTTTCCTTTACCTTTCATAGATCAAGTGTTAGACAGTCTGGCAGGGAAATTTTTTTTCTCTTTCCTAGATGGGTTTAGTGGGTACAATCAGATTCAAATCAGCCAGAAAGACCAAGAAAAGACCACTTTCACTTGTCCTTGGGGTTTTCATACTAGGTCCTTCCTTTTGGTTTGTGCAATTCTTCAACCACTTTCCAAAGAGTGGTATTGAGTATATTTTCTGAACTGGTTCATGATGCAGTAGAAATATACATGGATGATTTTACTCCTTATGGCTCTGACTTTCAGGAAGCTTTATCTAACCTAGGAAAAGTTCTAGATAAGTGTATTGAGATGAACCTATCCCTCAGTGTGGAAAATGTAAGTTTTTGAAGACTGAAGGGACCATGCTAGGTCATGCAATTCTCAACAAGGACTGTAGGTGGACCCCAACAAAATTGCCATCATCCAAAAGGTTCCACCCGTTCAAAAGGTGAGAGATGTCAAAAGTTTCCTAGGCTTAGCCAGATATTACAGAAGATTCATTAAAGATTTCAGCAAGCTAGCCTCTCCTTTGTTTGGCCTCTTAAGAAAATATGTTGAGTTTATATGGTCGGAAAACTATCAAGAAGCCTTAGATACCTTGAAGAGCAAGCTAGTGACTACCCCAATTCTCAGAGGCCCAAATTGGGCCCTGCCATTTCAAATTCATACAGATGCCTCGAGCAAATTCATAGGAGCAGCCTTAGGACAAATTGATGAAAAGTTACCTTATGCCATATACTTTATAAGTAAGAACTTGTCAAAGGCATACTTAAACTATGCAGTGACTGAGAAGGAACTCCTAGTTGTTGTGCATTCCTTAAACAAATTCAAACATTATATCACAGGCTATCAAACCTTTGTGCACATTGATCATGCTACAATTAGATATTTAATGAACAAACCAGATGTAAATGCTTGCATTATTAGATGGTTTCTTTTATTGCAGCAGTTTGATTTGACCATTATTGATAAGCCAGGTAAAGAAAATGTAATTGCTAACTTTTTGTCTAGAGTAAATTTTCTTGTAGGTGAAGAAGGAATGGTGGATGACCAACTGCCAGATGAACACCTATTTGCCATATCAGTACTCTCTCCATGGTTCGATGATATATAAAACTACCTGGTTTCAACACAGTTCCCGCCACACCTGTCGTCAAAAGAGAAGAGTAGGATAGTAAAAAAAAGCACCCTTTTCACCTGGATTGGAGGTAATCTCTTCAAACTTGGCCTAGATAAAATCTTGAGAAGGTGTGTCAAGGAGGAGGAAGTCTTTGACATCCTCCTGACCTATCATGATGGGCCTTGTGGAGGTCATTTTGCAGCAAAAAGAATCGCCTTCAAGATATTGCAAGTAGGCTACTACTGGCCCACTCTTCATCATGATGTGAGGAGATACACAAGCCAATGTGATTGGTGTTAGAGGATGGGGAAACCCACTCCAAAGGATGAAATGCCCATGTAGCCTCAAGTGACCCTTGAGCCATTTGAAAAGTGGGGCATGGACTTTGTGGGGCCTATCAGCCCTCCTTTAAAGTAGAAACAATACATCATTGTGTGCACCAACTACCTAACAAAGTGGGCAGAGACAAAAGCAATCAAAGCAGCGACAAAGGAAAAAGTAGCTGAGTTTTTTAGAGAAAACATATTCTACAAGTTCGAGTATCCGCCAGAGTTGATGACAGATCAAGGCATCCAGTTCACTTCCAATCTAATTGAAGACCTACTCACACATCATGAGATCAAGCACAGGACTTCCACCCCTTACCATCCATAAGCCAATGGGCAAGTGGAGGTCACTAATAGGGCATTGGAGGGGATCCTGACCAAAATAGTGAGCATCAGCAGAAAAGACTACGCTGACAGATTAGTTGAGGCCACTTGGGCCTACAACACCACATGGAAGACCACCACCGGGTTCACACCCTATGAACTGGTCTATGGGAAGAAGGCTTTGTTGTTAATAGAATTTGAGCTCAATACACTAAGGATGGTAGCTCAGCTGGACCTCGACCTCAGCCATGCATAGAAGGAGAGATTACTTCAACTCAATGGATTGGATGAATACATATTACAAACCCCTCTCCATACAGAGGTAGTGCAGCTTCAGAGAAAGATATGGCATGACAGAAATATCAAGGAGAAGAAATTCCAAGAGGGAGATTGGGCACTACTCTATGATTCAAGATACAAATATTTCAAAGCCAAGCTGAGGATAAGATGGTTGATACCCTACACTATGGAGAAATGAAATGACAATGGTTTAGTTCTGATTAGAACCATTGATGATGAAGCCATCCCCATGCTTGTTAATGGACATCGGTTTAAAGTCTACAAGAAACACCTCTCTAAGCAAGAGTTTGTTGAAGGTCTGAATAAAACAGTGATGGTAGTGGAGCATGTCTTAGCTTCCACTTCACCCACTCACTGAATAAAATAAAAAATAAAAAAATAATAAGGACTTAAGTGAAAACCTCCATGAGGCACTTGAGTCCCATCATTGGGTTGAAAACCTCTTCTGAGGTGACCCAATGATGTAACAAAAAAAAAAAAAGAGAAAAAGGAATAAGATCCCTAGGTGAACACCTCCCTTGGAGGCACCCAAGGCAGGCAATTAGGGTGAAAACCTCTCTGAGGCGCCCTAGTTGTTTTTCCCAAGAAAAGGCAAAATAAGAAAAAGGAAATGAATTTTCGTTGCATTGTAGGTTTGCAGGAGGACTACAAGGAGTGGAAGAAGGTGCCAAGGGGACCCTGACATTCACGCCAGCATCCATCTCACCTTCTCCACACCTTCCTCCATCATTTTTGGCATTTCTTTCACCCCATTGTACCTCTTTTTCAAAAACTATGTTTTCTACAGGAGGCTTTGTGTTTTCTACAGGAGGCTTCTGTAGGAATTACAGAGAGCCAAAAGGGGCTACAAAAGGCAGTTTGAGGGATAAAGAAGCTTCATGAAGAACCTATAATCCTCCTACAATACTCAAACCTCGTTGCCATCATTTTCAAACCTGCATCACACCCCAAGCATCATTTTTCTTCCTTTCCAAGAAAAACACAAAAAATAGTTTTTCAATGTTTAAAAAAACAAAAAACAAAAAATGAGAGGAAAAAGCACCATCAACCTCACCTGAAGCCTACCTACTACCTCTCCATATTTATCTACACCACTGGCATCATCCTCAAAGCTCTAAGCAAAGGAAGAAGTTGAAGTTTCAAGAGGAGAAGCAGCTACAAGAGCTACTATAGGAATTCCTGTAGCAACTGATCCCATAGAAATCCAGCGCCAAAAGTAAGAGAGTACAAACATGAAGGTTGAAAAGGTAGCTGAAGCTTAGATCCAGCTGGAGAAGAACCTACACAAGCACACAACCACACATCAGCAAGCAGAGACAACATGCAAAAAGAGAAATAAAGGCATGCAACAAAGAAAGCCACAACACCTCATAGCAAATACACTCAGATCACAGGTAAGTAACTAAGTCACTCCTCTGTTTGCATTTGTGTAATTAGAAGTCATGCAAAAGCAATGAGATGGTTGAGGTTGAATGAGGGAAAGGTGGCTAGTTAACTTGGCCACCTTCATCTAGTTGACTCCACTAATCTGAGATGTCACCCACACGTGCGCACAGTCAACTCTAGCACAAGACGCCAAGGATAGGTAGTGGAGGAAGTGTGAACTCTGATGTAATAATGAGGGATGATTATGAGGAGGGGCCATAATGACCAAGAAAGTGGGGAACAACGGTCTGAATATGGCCAATGTATACCTTACCAGCTTAGCACTCATCATCGAAAATATCCATAAAGGGTAATAAGTACTCCTCCCCGAGGATTCTCACCACCTTTTCCTTCATTCTTTCCTTGTAACTCAGCTAAAAAAGTCTCCTTGTGCCCCCATAGCCTCGTAACCATTGTCCTCCATTGATGTCTCCCATATTCTTTGTCTCGGTGTTTTCTACAGGAGCACCTATAGGAAATCTAGAGGAGGGACAGCAGGCTTCTACAGAAGGGGCAGTGAATCGTTTTGAAGGGAGAAAACATGGTTTTTAACATGATTTTCGGTATCAAGAGGTAGGGATTATGCATGCCCCTTGTTGAATATCAACATATGAAAGAAGTGGTCTCAATTTGAGGAGGAAATAAGTCTTTAGGAGAGGAGAAAATACATAAAAATAGATATATATTATATATATATATATATATATATATATATATATATATCTGCTTATTTAAAAAAAAAACACAGTGTCCTTTGTTTCTCTGTTTTTTTCAAAATTATTTGTCTCCACCTCCATATTTGGTTTTCCAAAAGAGTATAGACCATATGATAGGAGGGTTTATGAGAAAAGAGCCCACTAACTCCACTAGGCTCCATGCACATCCTCATGTGGTGGACATCTTCACAAGGGAAAACTGGATGAATTTCTTTGAGAAATTTCAAGGGTTGGATGAGGAAATTTCCCAAGAGTTTGCTCTCTCTTTAGTCCCTCACACAAGAACTTATGCCACTGTTACCATTAGATGTCTTTCCATGGAGATAACCCCTGAATTTATCAGTAGGGTCACTACCCTTCCTCTTGGGTTGCCTTGGAGTAAAGATGAGAAACCAATTGGCGAAGCTGCCAAGATTTTTTTTTTCCAAAATAATGAAACCCCCATTGAAGATAAAAATGGCATTAGAAGGGCTATCATACCATATCCCTGGGATGAGGTTAGCTATCAAATAATCAAAAACATTTCTGTGAAGGGAGGTACAACATTGTTTATGGTTATCACTTTAGAATCCTCCAAGAATTAAGGTATGGCATCGACACTCCAACACCTCAGAAGCTCAGTATCCCTTACTTCCTCCTGCAGTCCTTAATTGACTCTAGCACCAAGGTACAAGAAGGAAATTCAGAGCAGCTAGCTCATCATGGCTTAATCAAAATCCTAGTAGAGGAAGCCCTCCATACCTTCACACTCCCTATAGCATGGGAAGTTTTCTAAAACATGACAGTTGAGGATGACATAAAGGCCTTAACCTATGATGTTAGCTCTACTGGTAGTGAGGAGGAAGAATAGCAAGGGGGAGAAGGTGAAGCCAGGGGTGACATAGCAGAACAAGAAAGGAAGGAGGAAGGAACTTAAATAGAGGAGGAGAGAGCTGAATAAATAGAGCAGGAAGAGACAGGAAAAGAGACAAAAGAAGGAGAGAAAGAGGCAGAGAAGGCAGAACAAGGAGAAGAGTCCCTTTAGACTTTGGAAAGGGAGGCATCAGCTTCCCTCACTACCCTCAATACACCAATAAAGCCAAAGAAAAAGAGGAAATAGACCTCCATGTATTTTAGGGCTAGGAAGAGCACAAGAATTAAAATAGGCAAACCTCAGCCCTCTTCAAAAGTGCCAATTACCATTGAAGATTCACCCTTTGCCAAAGGGAAAGAATCTCCTTCCAAGACACCTATAACATATGAAAGGGGGACTCCTAGATCTTCCACATGGAAGGAAAAGGTGGTACTACAGGACCTAAAAACAGTCCTACAGGAGGCTCAGACAATTCTACAGGGGACACTATCAAAACTACAGGAGACCCAAAAGCTTGAGAAAAGGATAGAAGGACAACCACAGGTGAAGGAGGAAGCATAAGAGATACAAGAACCTGATCCCAAGCCTATTCTTGCCTCCTATTACAATCTACTTGAGGGAGGGAGGATAATCCCATAGAAATTTGCAATTCCACTATTTTTTGAATTGGAGAAAGAAAGAGTCAGATTACATAGGTGGATGCAGATAGCCAAATCCGAAGGAGTTAAGGATGTTGGCCATATGGAAAACAAACTCAGGGAAATGGGAAGAGAGTTGAGTGCTCTCAGAGACAGGGAAGCAATTACAAGAAGACACCTTGAAACTGAAAATGAATTGCTAAGGAGGCAGCTACAAGAGAAAGAGACCCAGTTGGCATGCATGGCTAGCTTATCCATGGAGGCACTGTAATGTAGAACACCAACCAAATACTATGGCCTCTATCTAAAGGACCAATGATTACAATTCCAAATAAATACTTTGGCACAAAGAGGCACAATGCCTTTCCAAGACTACAGGTAGTTCATGGATTTGTGTGACCAAAGCACCTTAGAAGATAAAGCAAAGATGGTAGAATTCTACTTACACAACATGGCCGTCACAGATATGAATGTGTGGGATCCCAATGCCAAGCTAGGGTACCTGCAATTAATGGCCATGGCCTCATGGATGAACCATGAAGAATTGAGGGCAGCATAAATAAAAAGATTAATGATAAAGGAGCAGAATGAGCCATTAATGATAAGAGCTGAGCCGTCATATCCTATGGAACTCATCGACACACACAACCTGCTTGCCAATGACTCAGATTGCCCCTAGATATCTCACCAATCAGGCACAAGCCATTGCACACTTTAAGGATATGCAAAGGCTACTTGGGGATGACTGTGTGCATGCATGCATGAGGAGATGGAACACCTTACCACACAATTTTCAAATCAGGGAATATCATTCCCCCTTGAGGCTGAAGGAGGCATTGAAATGAGTTCCAATGTACAAGCGCTCCATATAGAGGCTGAAGGTCAACTGGATTGGCCTCAAACTGAGTCCCTTGCTGCTATTAGGAATGTTGGAAGGCAGAAGAGAAGAAGAAGAGGAGGAGTAGTGGAATGACATAGACAGGAAGGCAAGATTCTATGGAAAAGAAGAGCAGACCACATCAAAAGCCTGGGATGCTAGGGAGGCCGCCAGGACCATAAAAGATGAGGAGATTGACTAGGTTGCTCAGAGGATGAGCAACACCTTTAGTAGGGGGTGATGATGAGCCTCATAAATGGGTAATTATATGGGCTCATTTTACCTCATAACCTAGTCAAATCAACCATTCTCTTAGCTTATTATATGATTTTCTGATTATATTTATGCTTATAGAGTGAGTTGAGTTAGTTATTGTGCCATGTGGTTTAACATGTATTTAATGCAGATTATTGATGATTTTCAAGGTCAAAGTCAAGGATCCAGTGCACAAATGGCAGCAATAACTCGAAGTGGACAGAGAAGAGGACTTATAGGAGGGAACTCCCCTCATTTATTACTCCTCACTTCGAGTTCCCCTTCATTCAGCCTAGAGTACAAGCAGCCGAATCATGCACTAGAAGGCAGCCGAGCAAGTGGAGGATGACTGATGATTATCTTGAGTTTTGCTAGCCAAGCCTCCCTAATTTTAAGGAAGTTGTTGGTAGCTTAATTTGTATAAGTAGAGAGGCCTAGGGCCTCACTAGGTTCGGATTTGTTGCTTATGTAAACTCTGCTCAAATTTCAAGCTCATTATTTTGTGACAATTTCATGTAATCTTGCCATTGTTTTGAAAATAAAGATGGAATCCTTTTTGAGCTAGCATTCAGTTACCTCAGAGGGCTGAAGCTCTTATGTTAGGGCCCAATCCAAGCATCCAAGCTCCTATTTACTTGTATTTGTATGCTTTGTTTCAGTTTGTAGATTAGTTTGCTGTTAGATGTATTTCTTTTATGGTTAAGAATAGGTTGCTTTTGATGATTTAGTAGTTTGTTTCCATTTGTGCTTTCTGTATCAGGTTAATCAGTGACCAGCAAAGATTCAAAAGGCTAGCAATAGTGCCTTGGCCTCTCCTCCTCCCTCTGGGACCATGATTTGAGGCAAAGACTCTCTTGCTGCCCCAAAAACACAGATTTTCCTCCTTCATAGGACTTCTATTGTTTGCAGCTTTTTAGTAGGTTAATAGTCCAGCTTTTCTTTGCTTTAGATCTTCTTCATCATGCTCAATTCCTAATTTGCAATATAATTTTTTCATGATTTCCTTTCCTACAACATTTCTCAGCATTTCCTTTCATAAATCATAGTTTAGACCATTTTTATGCAAAACTCTATTTTTCCTAGATGCATCCATTTCAATTGTTGCTTGATTTCCTTGGTTGCATGTCAGTTTCTATGCAGCAGATCTCTTCTAGTAGTAGGCTAGCTTATCAACAATCACACCCTCCATCTGATCCATGCCCTATAGGTCTCCCAAATTTTCTGCATTAGTTTCCTGCGTTTTTCCATAGAACTTCTTCCTCTCTCCTCGAGCAAACCCAATCATCTTTCTCTCTCCTGGTGATTCATGGTAGACCTTAGGCACCCTAACACCTCATTCCAACCTTCATCCACCTTTTTCACCTACTCTCACACCCTCAAAATAGTGGAAACTTCTCTCGGCCTCCTCCTGTGGGCCTCCTATAGGACTCTGTTTTCCTCTTGTAGATTTCCTCTGTCCTCATGTAGATTTTCCTATAGGCTTTCTTTTGAACACCGAGTGTGGGAAAAGCCTCCAGAAGGCCACATGAGACCTCCTAGGACCCATCCACACCATCCTACATCCTATCAAGTACCAAAACCACCCTCCAATGCCACCTATTCGCTGCCACATTCACACACGATAAATTACATGCATGTCAAATTCACATAAAAATACATAAAAATCCAAAAATATGTTCTTTGCTTATTTACTTCCAGAAATAGCATAGTTAGATGTTTTTTACTTCCTTGAGTAGGTAATGGAATTCCTTTCATGGTTTTCATAGTTCTTTCTGCAAAAGTAGACTTAGTTGGTTAATTAGGGTTTACTAAGGTTGCTTTTCATTTCAGTCTTTCTCCTTTCTGCAGTTAGAATAGCCTCTATAAAATAATCTTTCTTTCCTTTCACCACATATAGAGCTTATTCTCGAATCGATAGAAGTTGGCTTGAGCTCCTAGTGACCTTGCGCTAGCTGACCAAGTGACAACCTATAGTGAGAACTAGTACTTGTGCATACAACACTGACGCTTCCAAGTTTGTTCCGAACTACCGAATTGATAAGATTAAAGTAGGCAAGCCAAGAGTTGCAGCATTATTGCTGCTATATTGGTGCTCACCACAAAGGGATCCATTTTTCTTCTCTTCTAATCATAACTTCATGCATCTTCACACTCATCGCAACATGCATCCATGATCCAACGCTCGGGTCTTTTATAGTGCTCAAATTAAATACTCAACACAACTGAGTTCCGATATCCATATTTGATATGTGCTTCTATCTTTCCATCCACTAGGCCAAAAAAAAAAACATTGGCAATAGAAGCGTCCCTCTAAAGCCAACATTTGGCTCTGATACCACATGAAGAAAAATTTACTGGAGAGATAATTAAAATAATTACTACAAAATATTTACTAAGATAAAAACAAATCAACCAGCAACAATAACATATAAAAATACGCACACAATATTTTCCCAACGAAAACCACAACTCCAAGGAAAAACCCAAACCAATAAAATTTCATTAGCCTTAGCAAAAATGCTGGCCAATTTGGCCAAGTGAGCATTCACCACTCACATCCTAGGCCTACATTACAGTGAAATCCTCACAGCCTTTGAAAGGCTACATTACATCAAATACCATGGGAAGAAAACTATGGGTACACAATACCTTGTGCCCAAAAACAATCACTGTTAGACTTGGTCAATTTTGACTCTACCTCCGAGGCGAGTTTACCTAACAAGGTGCTTGGTCTCTGCTGCTACTATTGAGCTCTGGATAGGAGTCATAATGTATGGAGGGTGTTATCACTCAGGTTGTTCCCTGCTTCCTAAAGGGAATACGGCCGAGGTAACCACTGACCAATCTTGTAGCTACAGGTCCTAGCCTACCTGCAACCAGAGAGGGCTCTCTCTTTATATTTTAGCTTTGTTTGATGAATGTTTTAGGCTAGTTATGATACACTGTTTGTGTTGAATTTGGTGGGTTAATGAATTCATATGGAATTGAGGTATAGATTTACAGGACAGTTTGTTCCATTGGGCAATGGAGTTGAGGTATTTGTGCTTTTGAAAGTGGATTTGTGAAGACAGAGTGTTGCTGCAGAGCAAGTTAGGCATGTGTGAAACAATTTATCAGAATGGTGAAATTGGGGATTTAGTGAGTGAAAGGCAGTTAAGAATCATTCACTATGCTAATGAAAAACATGAAAGTATTGCTTAAGAGCAATTAAGAATTCTTAAACAGTATTTACCATGTTAGGATAAGTTTAGACATGAGCAATTAAGAATTCATATCCATGGCTAATCCAACAGAAAACATATTTAGAAATAGAGATTGA